>PVJC01010494.1:0-43588 GCA_004026665.1 Murina feae
GGGGGAGTTGAGGGAGAGAAGGCCAGCTGGGGGCGGGGGATTTGGGGGCAATCAGGCCAGTGAGGAGGGGAAATTTGGAGCTAGCAGGCCGGCACGGGGGAGCCATTGGGGGTGATCAGGCTCACAGGCAGAGTGGTTAGGGATGATCAGGCAGGCAGGCAGGTGAGCAGTTAGGAGTCAGTGGTCCCAGATTGTGAGAGGAATGTCTGACTGTGGGTTTAGGCCCTATCCTGGACATCCTCCAAGAGGTCCCGGATTGGAGAAGGTGCAGGCTGGGCTAAGGGATGTCTCTCCCACCCCCACTGCATGAATTTCATGCACCGGGCCACTAGTAATACATAATAAACTGTGTTTGGCATACTTACTACTGTAAACTTACTTTCACCTACACCTGTATGTCTGTCCATATATATTTTCTGTTTCTGAGCATATCCAGAAGACATGAGGCAGTGATTTCCATTAGCTAAGTCTGAGTATACCTGGATGATCCACACTGCTTCCCAGGGGCAAATGTCTCATCACTTCAGAGATGTGGTTCTCCCTGGCTCATGGGACTACTTAATTGAGTCTGGAGAAGATTCCTACTTAGTAATGCCCTTGTACGTTGGCTATATTAATTTATGTCCTCCAGCTCATCAGTTTTCTGCTCCAAGAGATTATTTTTTTACCTTGGCACGCTAAAGGATCAAGGCTTACAACATATAAATAGATTTGTTTTTTCTTCTTCAGCCTCAAAGGTGTGTTGTGTGGATTAATGAAATGATGCTTATAATTGCATTTTGAACTCCTTGGCCTAAAGGCACTTTATAAATATAAGATATTAGGTTTTTGTTGAGGTCCTTTCATCACTTACAAGGGCCCAAACATTCCAGATGCCCTTTGGGTGGCATAATACCCCCCTTTCTGACTCTAAGAGTGTTTGTCTGGGTCAATGTTGGGAACAAGACCAGAACTGAGCTCAGAGAGTTTTCCCAGTACCTTTTATTCAGCGTCTAGATTTGCTTTGAAACTCACAAAGTGTTCTTTGGGGAGAGAGACATAGTAAGAACCTCTGAAAATCCCTACTAGTTAAGCCTACCCACATCGATTTACTTTTGCCTCTGGCTCCAATGTGTAATATTTATTCTTTGACTGTTCATTAGACCCATACTCTCATTTTTTTATGTCAACAAAACAATACAGAAAACTTTTCCTTCTTTTATCTAGGACTCACACCAATATACAGAAATACCTCTGGCATTAATTTTGCACAGATGAATGTTGCTACTATATTTCTTTTAGCCTGGCCACGTGCTTGACAGTACTTCAGATGGTATTAATAGTCTACCTGCAAGAAAGCATTTTATTCCAGCCTAGAGCAAATTGCCCAAACCTTTAAGCCACTCTTCCTCAACTTAGCAGTGGTATATCATCATTACCTGTGGCTGGACTTGGAAACCACATTTGTCAATGCTTAAATTGCTCTTTTACTTTCAATTGAGCTTAAAATCCACTTTGTTTTAAAAACAGGGCTGAGTATATTTTAGAAGCTATGGAAATACAAAAAGCAACACCTAAGAGATTTAGGAGAGATTTAGGATGTTTCATTTTCTGAGACCAGTTGATCAGGCCAGCAGGGGGGGAGCCGTTGGGGGTGATCAGGCTGGCAGGCAGAGTGGTTAGGGGTGATCAGGCAGGCAGGTGAGCAGTTAGGAGCCAGTGGTCCCAGATTGTGAGAAGAATGTGGTGACAACTTTATGGGACCAAATGGACTATGGTAATCCTTCCTTTGAATGGAGACCTAGTAAAGTTTTGAGAGAGTGGAAGTGCACCATGGAACCAATGTACTTCATTTATCTCATTAGGAAAGAGTTAAATCATATATTAATGATAATAGTTTAAATAAATTGAATGTATTTGGGGTTTTTTTTTTATTTCTCAGGTTTTGTATATGCTCTACTTCTTATCCTATACCAATTCTATGGTGAATTGAGATATAGGAAAACTGAAGCTAAGTGATTGTATAAGATCACGCAGTTAGTAAAAATAAAGTTAGAACTCAAAGCCAAGTTTGTCTCCAAAGCCCATGGTCTTAGCTCCTATGCTGTATTGATTATGGTTTTAAGAAAGTAGTATAATGTCTAATGAATAAGATCTATGTTTGGACAAATAGAGTGCAAAAATTATGCTGTAAAAGTTATTTTCTGTGCTATACAGGAGTTTTTTTCTGAGCAATAGCTGGTAGCTCAGTTGGTTAGAGTGTCTTCCAGATACACCAAGGTTGGGGGTTCAATCCCTGGTCAGGTCACATACAAAAATCAAACAATGAATGCATAAATAAATGGGGGAAAATAAATTGATGTTTCTCTCTCTCTCTCTAAAAATCAATCTTTTAAAAAAAATAAAAATAATTTTTCCTCTCTTTGTTCTTCAGTTGAAGATATTTTACTTCTTTGGGACTATCAACACATTTCAAATTTTCTTTTAGGACCATAAATAGAGACTGATGTATTAAGAACTATTCAAGAATCACTTGATTTCTTCATTTTATCTTCCTCTGTTCTCTTTTTTCTTTTATCCCACATGGATTCACCCAAACGTAGGGAACATGAAATATTTCTGTATAATTGTAGGAGGTATGTGTATGAGCCAGTTGGGCCTTAATAATCTTAACTCAGAGTAGTATGCTCTTCACAATTTTATGATTCAACAGTGCATGTTGTATGTGTCTCTGGGAGTTGATATTTAAGTAATAGAATCAATAGTACAATTGAAAGATACCAGAGGAGGCATAAAAATATCAATATCTGATCAAAATCAAATGGTGATATACACACTTATTTTAAGAAAAATAAAATGTGACTAATATTTTTTTTCTAAAATTCAGTTCCATGTAGGTGAATGTCAGATCCACATAAGTAGTTTAAGGACTATATATTTGAAGATCTCTTTGAGTAACTTAAAGGTTTATCAGTGTGGTTGAGAACTGCACTCATTACATTTTGGGGGTCTAATTAGTAATGCACACATGCTTCCTCTTAATAGCATTATAACATTACTATTCACAAGGCCATCCTTTCTTGAGGATAGCATCACTTTCTGTTAGATAATTTATTTCACTCTTTGTTTAAATTTTCATACTGGTTTCTATCTGAAATGTACAACAGAATGTTACTAAGGATTTAATATGAATGTATATGAATTTGATGAGGGTTGCTCGGTTTTCAGAGTAGTCCCTATGTGTGAATTCTTATATTTAGAAGGTTTTTTGCTCTTCAATCAGAGTAGTAAATGGAGCTCGGGGCAAATGAACTCATTCTTATGCACTTGTTTCTAAAACAGTTCTAATGTTTGAGATAAATTAAAATAAAAACCAACAACAACATGAAAAGAGACTAAGAACAATGTTAATGTGGCAATTTAAACCAATTTGGTTTTCCAAATGACCTTCCATCTTTCACAGCTTTTAACAGTATGCAAGATCACTATTCTTAATGACAGATACCACCAATCTGGTGTGGAGAACTTAAAACTCTTTTCTAAATGTCTTTAAAGCTGAGGTGGAGAAGAATGACTCTCTTTCTTTCACTTTTTGAAGGGTGTAATGTTGAACTGTGGCTATGCTGTCCTCCCAACATATCACGTATTAATTGTCCAACATAGTTTTCCCTTTTTCTAGCCTATACTGTGTTAAAAATGATTTCCTATGGAGCCGTATGTTTAAAGGAGAGTGCGTGGAGAGGAAGGGATGCTTAGGATGACCAAGAGCCCTAGGTATTTGGAGGAAGTAATCAGTGCAGCTTCTTAATTCACTAATGTGGTACATGTAGAACTCTAATAATTTGGGAACTTTGGTCACTTAAGATTTTCTCTGCATGTTACTAAGAATATTTAGCTTTAGATTTGCTATTGACTTCACTAATACATTGCACAGTGAGTAAAGGCCATTAATATATTTAATGTTGGGGCCAGCAATGACAATTATAGAAAACCCAAAGTAATGGAATATATTTCAGGTGGATCTGACATTTCTCAGCATACTGTTGTCATGACTAAAACTTGAGAGAGGTCAAAGCTTATGAAGATGGATGACATGCCTTGAATGATATTTGTCTACTTTAGGGTAGGATTAAGACTATATATATATATATATATATATATATATATATATATATATATATTTCTATTTTGAAAACAAGTTCTCCTTTTCTATGAAGACAAGTGAGAATGTACCCAACTTCATTTTATATTAATAGACTGCTGAGTACCAAGATCTACAAATCTACAAAGAAGGATCATCATAATGACCTATCACTAATCGGTAGCTGTATTACTAACTGCCTTTACCATAGGCTTAATTAAACAGAGAGGTTAAATTGCCTTTTATTTTATTTTCTTCTTTTCCTCCTAGCATGTATCCCTTTTTTGTGAAAAATATACTTTGAGGAAATTTTTAAATTAACACTCCAATCCAATATCATTGATTGTTCTCTCCATTCAGTGCCCTTTATCCTTTGATATGTCAATATATTTATTATGCTTTATGCTAGTCCGTGAGGGTCCTATAATGTTAGGCTGGAAACAGATCCATAGTTGCCTCTTTTATAAAAACCAACAAGAACATGAAAAGAGTCTAAGAACAATATTAATGTGGCAATTTAAACCTATTTGATTTTCCAAATGACCTTCCATCTTTCACAGCTTTTAACAATATGCAAATTTGTGTTGTTTTTTAGAATAATGAGTCAGCTTCATAGAATAATTTATTCATAGGAGAGGAGAAAAGAATGGGGACCTGGTCCAAACACTGCCACTCTTTCCTGTCCCACCACTCTTTCCCATCCTACCCATTGTGGAAGGCAGGCATATATTTCCTCACATGTGGAACCTGCCATTAATAATCCCTATATGGAGCTGGCCCCGAGACTCATGGCAAGCTTCTGTGCACATTACCTGATGATATACTTAACTCTAATATTCTTTCTGGCTTTTAGAAATGTCTTCTAAGTGGTTTCCAAGCCACCTGTTTTAAGATTTGGATTTTGTTTTTAATGTTGATAATTTAGAATGAGATTCCCTAAGTTCTAATATACGGCTGTGGATCCAAAACAATGAAGTATAGCTCACTAGTTTCTGCTTAATATCTGTAATGTTGGTTGAAGAGATAGCTCCCAAAGCATAGTTTCATTATTTGGTGATTTGAAGCATATTCATTAGGAGTATAGTTCCACAACACCACACTCCAAATCTGTTCTAAGGATAGAAACCATCCAGGGGTTGTAACGGTTATGAAATGAAGAAGGGTGCATGAGAGCAATTAAATGCATTATGTCTGAGGTTTGAAATGGATTAGATATTTCATGCTTGGGAGAAGTATCTCTAACAGGCTTTAGGAATGGATGTTTGTTCAGGAAGCACCTCTCACAGGAAGATTAAAAAAGAGGAAAGTAAACATATAAATCCTGCACTATTCGTAATAATAAAGCATAGGTGCTTAAAAGCCCCTAGAGGCTATCTCGTTATATGTATAGCTATTTTTATTTATAGATATAGACAAATATAGGCAAGGGAGTAGAGACCATAGAGCCATCTGTAAGACACTACCAATTTACATAGTTGATGGGATGCCAGGCCTCCTTTATGGAATAAGGAGTATCCCGTGGCCATCAAAACTTAAATGGTCTTCTTTGGCTTCTCTGAGCTAGAAGGTAGAGCAGCTACTGACACTTGAGAGTAGAATAAGGAATATGAGGACCATGCTTCTAGTAGGATACAGTAGTGAGGATAGAGCATTGCCTGACTGATGTCCCCTCCCACATTATAAAGCCGATCTGGCAGGTTAAGTTCTTATAGTTCAGGGAGATCCTCCTGCCTTCCTTGGCCCAATTAAGATGCAGCTGGGGTGAGATGGAAAAGAGTGAAGATCAACACATCTTTATGAATGGCTGTACCTCTTACTGATTCCCATCCCGTGCCATGTGCCCAACACCCAGTGGAGCACTGCATAGCTAAGACTAACCTGATGTCAAACCTGTCACCGAGGACAGAGTGATTTCAACTCCACCTCTACTAAAGATAAATTGATATCTAGCTCTAAAAACTTCATAAAAAAAATAGGATGTTTTTTCATGACGTATTGACTTTTCAGATTGTTCTTTAAGCTGTTTTTTAAACTTTAAAGGCAACACTGATAATGAACGCTTCCAAATGGTAAAACAGAAAATCCCCTTCAAATATAACCGGCCCGTAGAAGAGTGGCTGCAGGAAAAAGGTAACCATCGTTAAAACTTTCATTTTAAATTCATTTGACTCTAAACCCGCATTTTTAAAGCCTGCAAATAAATGTTCCTTAAATGATAATCGCCTGCTGCATAAATGACTGTTTTAATTTTCATTATAATTTGTGTCAGCTTCCACCTGCCATATGTTGATAAATCATGCTATAATACATTGCCATTAAAATACAGTTAAAGGGACTAACATCTTTTTTTGCTATCAGTGTGACAGCCACAAACAAACAAACAAACAAAAAAATTCCAGGAACCTCTAAAAAAGAAATGTATTATGGCGACTTAACCACTGCATGACATTATTTGTTAATTTATTTTAAATAGCCTCTTATATCAAAGCTTTCTAAAGAAATTTCAAAAGTGCTTTTTAAACTTCCATCTTGAGGCTGTTTTGGCTTTACTGTCTAACAAAAAAAAATCATAAATTCTGCTAACTTAAACTGCTTAAACGTAAGTGTTATAAGAAGAGGAGTGTTCTTTTTGAACATCTTTTTATAAACAATGAAAAGAAAAAGATGAATTTTGCCTCTCAATGCAACCTTACAGAGGCAAAAGGGTTTCATAAGAGATTAATTGTGTCCTAGTCACTGATGGAAACTAAACACAAAAACAAACCTATTTTACAGTTTTGTTGTGTGATACCTCCTGTACTGGATATTATGCAACAAAAGTGTAAGTGGTTAGGGCAATGAGTTGGAAAAGGAAAGGCTCATAAGAGGCAAAACAGCAGTTTCTGATTTGCCAAAGAAAACTACCACATAGCTAATAAGAGAGGGCAGCGGTTATACCAGATGTTAGAATTTTCTGTGTGGCTTCTATTTGTTGGGATAACAAACCATTGTCTCTCTATAAAGGAAAGTTCTTATCTTTAAGAAGCTACTTATTCTGTTCTTTCCTGAGCCAGTATAAGCTTTTCTGGTCTCCAGACCTTTAATGAATTTTTAAAATACATAGAAATTTGATAGAGTTACATATAACAAGCAATTGGGTATATTAGTGTATAACATAAAAATTAAAGAGCTACTACAGTTCTAGGGTGAAACATTTGCATCTTTAAACACAGAAAATTCTCACTGAGTCTTAATTGTTTGCCCTATTTTAATGTATGTGGTCTAATTAAAAATAAATTAAGAATAACTCTAAAAAGCAAATAATTTTGTCTAGTAATCACCAGATCCTAAAGTCCCTTTAACATTTAAATACAATGATTGCCTCACTTTTTAAAAAGGAAATGAAAATTAGATGCATGTCTGAGTCTCATGTGCCTGAGAGAACTTTTTTGTTTCTTTGAATTTTATGTTATTACTATTTTATTTTACTTCATTGCCTTTTGAAGTCTAAGTTTAAGAGCATGCCAGGCATTTTTATTTGTATAAACCATTATAAAGCTATTAGTAGGTTTTTAGTTTTCCTCATGATAGCATTGTTATCAGTTGGTTTTCATATAAAAGGGTGCTTTCAAACACGCAACAAATGGAGGGGGTGGGGCAGGGCCAGGGCTGGTTCAGGTGGGATGGAGGGAGGCATTCGAATCTCTTCATCAAATATGTACATGTTTATATATGTGCACGTATTATTGAAACAAATTATTTGCAAACTGGAAGGTCTTTTTTCCTCTACAGTATTTTAACAAATTACTTTGTTGGTAATTTAGGTGAGTAACATCTATTCATTCTATTGCTTTACCCCTTCCTCTGTCTAGCTAACTTTTGCTTCAAAATAAATTGAAAATGTATGGCAAAAAAACTTTGAACAAGCAATGAGTATAAAAGGATAAAGACAGAAGAATGACTAGGCAGATGGATCAGGCAGTTCGGGGAATGCCTCTTTACATTGACCTCTGTCACTGGGGAAGAGATCTGAGGCACAGCACTCCCCAGTCTGTTTTCCTGCGCTGTCTACTATCGACTGACTTCCTGACCTTAGACAATCCATTTAACTTCTGTATATCTCAGATTTCCCATAAGAAGAGAGGATAAATAATACTGCCTACTCCCCAAGGGTGTTCTGAGGTTTAATTAATTAGTCTTTGTGCAACACTAGAAACATACAAAGATTTCATTTAAGCCATAGTGAACTTGGTGTCCAAATGAAGCAATAATGAATGACTTCCAAGACTGTGGTCACTCACAACAAAAAACAAAAAGTAACCTGCTATAAATTATGTACTGGTGTTAGAACCAGTTTTTTTATAATTGGTGATAGAACAATTCTCATTTATATATATATATATATATATATATATATATATATATATATATATATATATATATATATATTAGAGGCCCGATGCACGAAGATTCATGCAAGAATGAGCCTTCCTTCCCCTGGCTGTGGCACCACCTTTGCTCCAGCCAGAGCTGCCTTTCTGCCTTCCCACAATGCCAAGAGGCCTGGAGTGGCCTGGAGTGGCTGAGGCAGTGTGTAACCCTGTGTCATCGCCACGATGCAAGCGTCCCGCCCCACCCCAGGCCACTCAGCACTTGCATATACAAATTAACCTGCCATCTTTGTTGAGTTAATTTGCATACTCATTCCTGATTCGCTGGTGGGTTTCATGAAGGTATGGTCAGTTTGCATCTTTCTCTTCTATTAGTGTAGATAAATAACATGATTATACACAAAAAAATGTGATTGATCATAACTAGTGACAATAAGACTGGCATTAATTTCAAGAAATTTTGGGCATGTGGTAAAACTTCCTCATCAGTCCCCATATCCTTCAGAGGGAGAGGGTGGTAATGGCTGTCTCTTGCTTATTCACTTACTCCTTTTTTTGCTGAGAGAGAGAAATTGATCAGAGGAAGAGATGGCAGGAGACTTAGATTATCCCACTATTACTTGAGTAATAGCCAATTTATTGTTAACCACCTAATTCATGATAAGGAGGGCTATTTTAAAATAGCATAAAAGCAGATCTAGCAGAAATAGGCCATGGAACAGAGAAGCAAACAAAAATTCAAATATTTCCTGTGTGGCCTGGTGTAAAATTGAAACACAGACATCCTCTTCCCTGTTTTACCCAACCAATGTCTTATTCTTAAAAACTGATTAGCTAGCTCTTTCTGAGAAAGCAGCAATAGCCAGAAGTGGGACAGTGACTTAATCTTAGAGCCCAGGAATGTCTCTCCTTTCTCTAAGCTTAGATCAGTCTTGAACAAACACAGTCCACTTTATGGATCTGAATAATATCAACTGGAATAAAAGAGATCCATCATTTCTAGCCAGTGTATTTAAGATTTGCATTTCAATTCTCTCTAAGCCTTCAAAAATTTCTATTTATTTTTTTTTTATTTTTTAAGCATTGACAGGATAATAGCACCAAGAAAATAAAGACTACAATAGATATGAAGTACTTTCAGGAATATTAGAAGTAATACAATGTTCCAACTATAAGCAGAGTCATTTACTGATCATCAGTACTGGACTATGTACAAAAAAAAGGAGATGAATGAATATTATAGTTGGACAACAGTTATATGAATGGACATTATTGCTTGGTATTGGGGCTATCTGATTTAAGATACTGAATTTTAGTCCTAGATATCTCCAATTATGCAGCTTGTTCTTATGTATTAACTTAAGCTGCCCCAAATGCCTATGTGAGGTTGAGATTATATTTATTCTACCCTCCCATCATGGCATTTCTTTTCTAGTAAGTTTAAAGCTATCAGAAAAAGCTGTTGTCAAAAAAACAAAACAAACAAAAAAACACACAGTAAAAATATGACTCCACTGTTATTGTGTTTTGAATGTTTTGCTGTGTGCTTTGTGAGAAATAACAGACCAAAGGACAGGCAATGATACATATGCACAGGACACCAAAGGAATTGGTGGGAAAGTAATGGAAATCTATTAGATCTATTTTGATTGCACCCTTAGGTGCTGGGCATTTCTATTATTATTAAGGCCAGCAGATTCAACCTCCATATTCCATATATCTTTATAGAGTTCAGATCCTTTTCACTATAATAAAATTATCTGGCAGTTCCCCATCCTGCAATGTTCAAAGCTTCCCAAGGTATATTATTTGTAAATCATACTTCACTGTCATGCCCTGAAGAGTTGACCAATGAGTGGAGATGACACTCGTATAATGAGTTCCCTCTGAGCAGATGTGTTTTCCTTTCTCTGCCTCCTCCATTTGTCCATTATTATATGTTGAGAAGGTATTCCACATTATACACCAGAAAATGAAGAATAACTAACCATTGTGTAGGCTTAAAGACCATGTAATAATAGTAGAGTTAAAAGCTGAAACATTACCATTTTTCTTTGTTCATATTAGAGATTGTGGAGCAAAGACCTCAATCTTTAAAAATATACTCAAATATACTCTCTTTTATTAATCAGGCAAGAATAACACCATTGTTTCCAGTAATTTACAACTAAAATATTTCACAGGGTTAGCCCCCTGTTCTTTCTTTATATAGAAAAGCAGAAAAAAAATAATCTAGAGAAATAATGACATGGCCTACAAAGCTATTTGTTGTTGTTGTCTTTCTTGGAAAGATCTAGAAGTGCTTTAGAGGAAGTTAAGTTGAGTTACACTATTATGAACTCTATTCTGCCATGATTTCATTCTGAGAGTTTCCTATTCACAGAAGCATAAATGGTTCCCCAAATGGGAACCATAAGTAAGTTGAAGTACTAATACCCTTTAGTCCATTAACATATCTTGATATAATTTTAAGGAATTTTATTTTACTTTTATTTAATGCTCATAGCCCCCATTGAAAATATATTGACTTGGAATGACACTTTCTTCTTCCCTCATCTCAGGAACATATCAGTGCCTACTTATTCTCCATATTTTAGGGAAAGATTTAGTTGTGTGACCATAATCTCCTTACCTCAACATTAATAGAGGTAAGAATTGATTTGTCTTGGTGTTAATTGAACAGCAAGTATAGATAGAATATTATGTACTATGAAGATTCCTAGGAAATAAGATGTTTGGTGACTGTTCACTTTTCAAATTACGCAATAAATCCAAATCTCTAAAATGGAATTTAATTTCAATTAATTTAATGTAATTATCAGACATGATTTTTTTTAATTCAGTGGGATGAGTGTCTCACAAGGTTTTTGTTTGCCATATATAACTTTTTTTAGTTGTTGTTATGTACTTTGTAGGTGACAAATCAGTAGAGTAGGCATTAATGGTTTATTATCATCACCTGATTTAGGGGTTTCTTTTTGTTGTCCACAGCTACTTAACTGAGAAGACTATAATACTATTTATTATTGAACCAAGGTTCTTCTTCCTCATGATAAAGAAATAAAGACTCAATTATTCAGATACCTAGGATATTCAGCTAGACAGTGGAAGGGATAAACATAATGAAATGTTACTTGCCAATATCTGTATTAAATTTTTATTATCTAATTTTCTTCCCTTCAATTACTCAAGGCAACCTGTTTTTAGACCTGGTTCATTTAGACCAGGCAAGGCAAAGAGAGAAAATATATGGGAATAATGATGTTTCCTCCACCCAACCCACTAGGCCGGCAGTTAACCATCTTCAACACCCAGGCGCAAATAGCCATTGGCGGAAAGGACAAAGGACGCCTCTTCCAAGGTCAGCTCTCTGGGCTCTATTATGATGGTTTGAAAGTATTGAACATGGCAGCTGAGAACAACCCCAATATTAAAATCAATGGAAGTGTCCGGCTGGTGGGAGAAGTCCCATCAATCTTGGGAACACAGACGACTGCCATGCCACCAGAAATGTCTACCACTGTCATGGAAACCACCACCACAATGGCTACTACCACAACCCGCAAGAATCGCTCAACAGCCAGCATTCAGGTAAGTATTTCTCTGACTATTAATTGGTTTTGCATTTTTTTTATCTTTGAGACATTGCTATTATGATCAGTGTTACTATATATTGAGAGAATGTGAATTACTATGTTTATAGGAAGGATGCCTACAGATACTCATAGTAATAAGACCCAGAATAGAGAAATACAAAGTCATTGCTAAAAAAGTTATAAATCTTGTGTGCCCTCATGTGTTACCATGCTTATCATATTTATTATTGAAATGGTAAAGCTATTATTCAAAATGGTAAAGCTATTATTCAAAAAGCTCATTTCAGTATGAAATACTCCCTGGTCTTATTTTATTACCTTTCTTTTCAATAGTAAAAAGGGAAAAAGCGGGAAAGTAAAATGTGTTATCATAGGAAAGACTATATCCTAGTGCAATTTTCTTACAACCTCCTGATGGCTTTGCTGGTATAAGAACTGTTCATTTTTTAAGCCAATGGGTAGCATTAAATCAAGGGCAACTGAAGCCAGAGGTTTAATCCTTATGACATACAGTCTGTATTTGATAGTCAGTGCTAATTACACACTATTTTCATCCATTTTGTTTTCTTTATATTTGATCAAGACCCTAATTACATTATAAAATTTGAAGGTCTGAGTTTAGCTATGTGGGAAGTCCTTATTTTGTGCCAATGTTTTTGTTGTTGTTGTTGTTGTTTTTTCACTTAAAAGTAATTACACTCAAGCTAAAATTTAATGCTTTGCTGACTCCCTTGGCATTTCATAAATCTAGTTAGTAGTGGGTAGAAGGTTAATCAAGTTATTAGCCTTAAATGCTCTGGCATAAATAAGACATTCTAACTGCTTGTGGGGAAATTACCTCAGCCTAGTTTATATTTATAGACAATTCAGTAGAAACCAGTATTTCCCTTTCAGTTTCTTAGTTTTAAGACATTATGCAGGAGTTCAATTGATTCTTTGACATCACCCTTCTATTAACTTCAATAGGCATTATAAATTTGAAGTCAATAATTCATAAACCCCTTATGTGTTCCCATTCTTCTGAATTAAGTTAATGTGATTTAGGTAGAGGTAAATGTGCTGTATTCTTTTTTCCTTTTAATTAAGCGGAAGTATCCAAAGAGTTCTTCCATGAGTTCACAGGCAAGATTTGCAGTTGTATATGCTGATGATATCATCAGGACAATCTTATGTGCAAGAACCTGGTTAGTCTAACAGTGTCCTAGCCCCACTGGCTGTTTCATGCATACTTATACACATGCTCCAAAAAATAGCTTTTTCTCTGATATTAAAGCAATAACTCCTGACACTTCACTCTATTCACTGAAAAGAAGATAAAAGGCAATATATATTTCTATTATGATTCTCTATAGCTCAAAAGCAGATCTGTTTATTGTTGGTGAAAACATAGTTCTATCTGCACAGATCTTGGCAGACTTGTTTTGTTTCTGTCAGAATACATTCCACTAATTCTATGGGAAGCAGAAGAGCAAATGGCTTTTTTTTCTGTTGCAATGGCTAGTCTTATAATCTTTTGCAAGGCCCAATTTTCACGGATTCAGGGACTAAGCCATGGTAATCATTGGCTTTTGGTGTTCCGGCTTATGGCAAATACATAAGTGGAAGTAAATTGGGTAGTCTTTCCACAAGGAGAGAGCCAGAGCTTCTGGGGAAGTGTAGGGTACAAAAGACCAAAGTCTTGGCAATGATTATGATGTTAAACATCATAGAACCTGTTCTCATTTTAGTAGATGTGGACTGCTGGAGGCTGTGTGATATCCTCCTGTCTAGTGTGTGTTTATTTTCCTTTGAGTTTAGTCATAATTGGATTACGTCTACATGGTTTTCCTTTTGCTTCCACTAAACCTGTAAAAATGAGTTATAAATCTGTTGATGCTCTTTGTTTTTAAGGTTCTATAAATACATACTCTTGGAGGAAAGCCAACAGATGAGCTGAATTGTATCAGACTGAGATGATGCATAAAAATGACCCATATATTTGGAAAAACTTGCTAGAGGAAATAACTTTATGCCAATGGTTTTGGGTATTTTTTTATTCTTGCCAGTAAGCCTTAAGAACTCTGTCCTGGACTCTGTAAAAACTCAATAGCCTGCCTTGTCTGCAAGCCTATTCTGATTTCAAGTACATTCTATAGACCACATCAAGCCTATGTCAGGACTGGGGACCCAATAACATTTGGATTATATCTATGGTTTAGGACAATTCCAAAGGCTTTGGGTGAAGAAGGTCATCATAAAAGCTATAATACGCCCTGTGTAATCCAGCTAATTTTCTTGGATAAACTAGACTCATAAAGGTTTGATCTCTTGGAAATAGTTTAGACTGGATAAAGAAATAGTGGAAGACTGGATTTCATATTTGTCAGATCCATCATTCACTTTTCTGAATAATACTCTGTTCTGTCCTCCTTTGCTTTGATAACAACGATAGAGCAGGATTGTCCTAAAATGAAGCTCTTCCAGTGAAAATAGAATAAGCATGTGAATTTGAAAGTATAAAACCTGATTGTTCAAAAATCCACTGGTTCCTTCTTAAAGCATAAGCTAAGGAGATATCATTTGAGCAGTTTCTTTCCAGGAGGCCTTGGGGAGTGTTGCATTCCATTCAAAAGAAGGCTGAAAGTGCTTTCAATGCTGTTCTTAACTGTGTGAGTGTGAACAAAAGTTTTTGAGTTGTTATAGCACCGTTGGGAGTAACTCGTGCTTTGATATTTCTGATAATCTTATTTGTTACAGACTTACTTGTGAATTTTATGTACTCTGTGGAATTACTAATAGCTATGGTACCCAAGCATCAGGTCTTCATTCTATATTAAGAAGTATGTCTCTAGGTGCTTCCTGAATAAATAATAATAATGAAAATGATAATAATAATAATAAATTTAGATTGTATCCATGGTTTAGGACCATGGATATAATGAGAAAGCAGGTAGCTACATGATAATTCTCAAATAAAGGTCTAGCACTTAAAAGGTGTTCAGTAAGTATTTATTGAGTAAATCAGAAATCAAGATAGGCTTTATTGCATACCTTATAATCATCTAACAACTAGAAGTGGCATGGCTTGTGGAGTGCTTTCCCTCCCAAATGATCAGTGTGCTTTGGGACAATTTAATTTATTTTTTAGTGGAAAGGCTATAGCAGAATGATTAACAAATGGGCTTGGAGTCAGAATTGCCTGGGTTTAGAACCTAGTTTTTCTTCATATTAGCTAGTTACATATGCACTAGTTAACTTGCTGTGAAACCAACTTTCCCCTTAAACTTAGTGGCTTAACATGATAACTACATCATTGGATCTCATATTTTTCTGGGCCAGGAATTTGGGCAGAACTCAGAAAGGTACTTATGTGGCTCCACATGGAGTCAACTGGAGTTACCCAGTGGCTACTCTGGTCTGGAGGGTCGGACATCATGCACATGCCTTTGTGCCTTGGTGGGTGAACTGGAAGCACTGGACTCAGCTGATCCATGCCCCTTTCCATGTGGTCTCTCCAACAGAATAGCAGGACTTCTTTCGTGGAGGATCAGTGCTCCCAGAGAGTTTTCTAAGGAACAAGAAGTCGAGACTGCCAGACTTTTTTAAAAAATAAATTGGTTTATATTTTAAGAGTCATAGATCTGACTTCATACAAGTAGTTATAAAATTTTGATTTTTATCAGAAACTCTAAAAAACTAATATATTTTAAAGCCTGAGCCTGGAAGCTGATACATTGTCTCATGCATCGTTTCTCTTGGTCAAAGCAGTCATTTCTCACTTTCATGGAGGGAGACATAAGCCTCACTTCCAACAGGAAGAGTGGCAGGAATTTACAACCAACCTAAGTCTACCACATTGTAAAATTGGGGGAATATGGTTCATGAAAAGGTACTACTAGTGCTTGTAGCATGTGATGGTTTTGAGGATAACTGAGTAAAATACTTAAAACGAGTACATCATGAACTGTAAAACTGTGTTTTAAGCTTATTTTAATATTGTGTCTCCAACATGTGGTATGCAAGTCAATACCCTCTCAAGCAAGAATTTGCCTTAGAAAATGCAGTCATCTCTATTGGTTGTCGTGTCTTTAGTTTAGAGAAGAGATTTTGGGGGATAGGCATTTGAAGGAGGGTCAAAATATAATTTGGAGGCTAACATTAGTACTGGGGGGAAAAAAGATCTTGAGTCTCTAATACCCCACTACCCATCTTTAACTTTTTCTTCTATTTTTAAATCAACCTGGATTTCTATGGGTCTTGGTGATTATGTTTTTCTATGAACTATGTCTACAATAAGGTTACAAAGAAAATAAATTCAGGATCTTTGCCATCATGGAGCTTAGAGTGCAAGAGGGCTTGACATGGTCTATTAATATGAAACAGTGACTTACAAGTAGTAGTATATTGGGAGTGAGGGTGGTTTGAGAATGCTTGGCTGGATCTCATGGCTGAGGAGGTATGGAGCTGGAACTTATAGATGAAAACAATTGGTTACATGGTGAAAGCAACAAATCCCAGGTTGGTTGAATATCAGAAGCTAAATTGTCAAGGTCGGATATAATAATTCTTAAGGGAGATAGCCAAGTCCAACTGTAACAGAGAGAACACAGAGGGGATTTGTGAAAGACAAGAGGTACAGATTCTCAGTCTTTGCCTGAACCCTCCCTGCCAATTGGAAAAGGACCAAAAGGAAAGAACTGAATTGGGTTCCCTGTGGGTCTTACTATCAGGAATGCCCAACAATTGTGTAAGACATTTCCATCATATTACAACTGACTTCAATGTCAATAGGTTACTAGCATTGCCCTAATAGGTCAGCTTCTAAAGTAGAAAAGTTCAACTCAGTCTATACTAAAATTTCTTTGTCTTCATTTAGTACAGAAGGCAAAAGTGAGAAACAATAGTCTTTTAGTGATAACTTTCATTCACCGAGATCAGAATGTTCCTATGAGAGGGAAAAGGGCCAAAAGAAAAACAGTTCCAATAATAATGTGTATTCTCTTGCCTGAAGACTCTAGACTGAGTAGTTATCAGTAAAGAAAGAACTCAGTGTATTCTGTGCATATCACCATTTGGAATAATTTATAAGCTATTAGCAGGATACTGATTATGACCCATTTGTGTGTGTGTGTGTGATTGGATTGATAAAGTCACTTTACCTTGGCCACTGCTGCCTGGCACTAGAATATTACCAGAAAAATCACAATGCTCAACTTGGCTTGGAACTATACTGTTTATTACTAAAAATGAAAGACTTGAGAACTTTGTGAGATTTGATTCTTATCTCAAACTCACAAATTTGGTGGTCAAATGTGAACTACATTAAAAATTCCAGAAGGTAGCCAAAATTTTTCAGGCTTTATAGCACTGTCTATATGGAAAGTCTTCTTCTGGTCTGCTTTCAGTTTTTAGCTGGAGATAGTAAAAAGCACACTTCAGCCTTGATAGTGATTATTGTAAAACAAAACAAAGCACATGCTTGTTATTAAAAAGTTGATCCTTCACACCGCATGATCCAGATAGAGTGCCAGTACGTTGAAGGGAAGAGAGTGTACTTTAGAGTCAGAATTTCTGCTTTGGACTTAGCTGTGTTCTTCCAGTTACTCAGCTATGTATCTCTGGGTAGTTTGCTTAGCCTCTCTAAGCCTTCAGTTCATTATCTGTAAAGGGCCAAAATATAGGCTTATTGTGAGGAATACCAGTAAATATGACCATAGATGATTTTTTTCTATAAGTTTTCACTTACGCTAGAGACATTGAGAAACCTTGTCAATCCAAGAGAGTCTTCCAGAATTCATAGAACTTCATAAAGTGTAGCTTTCCTCTACATTTGGATAAGCACTAAAGCACAAAAGGCCTTTTTTCCCCCCTATGTCCATACAAATGCACAATTACCCAGGATTTCCTCCAAGGGTCACAGATTGAACCCAAATCCTGAACTCATCAATTACAAGAGATTTCCATGAGAGATTCTTTCATTTTTCTGTAGTGAAAAATGACTTTGCTGAATAGTTATTACATACAGGGTGAAGCTTGTGAAACTGCCATGTTTGTAGAACAGATAGTTAAAAATTCATATGATTCCACAAAATATATGGCACTCCCATTTTGCAGCATGTTGCTATCAATGGCATTTTGACTTTGACTAAAACACTGAATTTTATCAAGTTTGTCAAACTGTCCTGGATTGGGATACAAGATAAATCTACCTTATCCCAAATGCTATACTCTAACAGGATATAGATCATGTTGTATCAGGAACAGTTCTACTTATCCAGAGAATTATCCCCTCTGGGCTCCTCCATCATTTCCCTGGTACTACCAGTGTCATAGAAATGAGACAAGGAGTCCTCACAGTTTTCAATCCCTGGCTTTTACCAGTAGACAACAGAGCCTCCAAGGGGAGTTTATTTTTAGGCTCAGCGCTCAACTAATATTGATTAACAGCCTTACATAATGTGTGGCTCTAGGGCTTGCTTCTTTCCTGCCAAGCTTTACAACTGGGAAAAGCACTGAAGATTTGTCAGAATAATTAAACTTCCACTGCCGGCCAAGAAACATCTTGTCTTCTCCTTACCCTTATGCAGGTACTTTCTTTTCCCTTCTTAGAATAATTTGGGGAGAAGGAAATTGGACTCCAATTTACTCAATACCTGGAGGACTCTTCAGCGACATTTCTCTCTGGAATTGCACAGTTCTTAAAAACAAAGGAACAAACTTGATGTCTTTACCTCCCTCTTAAAGATTTCCATGTTAACAGTACAAATAAGTGTACAAATAAGCTAGGGAAGAAAATACAATGTGGTTTTCTGTTCATCCCTTTTTAATACTTTAATTTCAGTGTAGGAGATGTTGTAGAGATGCCTTTCTAATTTGATTATAATACTTCCATGGTGAAATTTCCACCAGAACTGCTAATCAAGTGCTGGATCTTATTTTGAGCCACCTGGGAGGGAAGTGGGATCAGGTTTTGGCTACTCACTGTGGAGGTCCGCAAATAATTTTAGAGCTCCCAGTGCTTTTTCTAATCACCTAACATACTGCTTGGCCAAGGTTGATGCCCGAATTCTTAACCTGTGGCGTGTGGATATCCTCCTTGCTATTTCCCTGTGCTATTTTCTAGCACAGTGTTCTAGGCACACAAGTCTTCTTGACCTTACTTGAACATAGTATTTGCTTTAGGGATGGGTGAATAATGTAGATTTATTCAATTGCAAAGTCTGATCCTGCCTGCATATAAGTGTTGATATTTTGTTTATCATGGGCTTTTGCATTGATATTGATTTTTAAATATTGCAATAAAATATTATTTATATTGATAACTGAATATTGGGGCACCCTAGATAAGGCCCAGTCCTACTTGAACATATCAAGCAAGTCTGTCTTTTCACTTGCTATTTCCATTGCCTGAAGCAGCTTTTTCCAGCTATTTTCAGGATTCACGTCCTTATTTTATCCAGGATTCTGTCTATATGGCAACTTCCAGAGAGACTCTCTTCAACCCTGCTTTATAAAATAGCACTCTCTTATCATCTCTTGCTTTTTTGATTCTCATAGCAGTTACCTGTACCTGACATTGTATCACATGGTTTTTGGGTTATTCTATTTACTATATTGTGAGTTCTAGGATGGCAAGCTCTTTATTTAAGAACACAGTACCAATGAAGAAACCCTCCGTCAATGCTGGTTGAAGCATATGAATGGGCAGCAACCTACCAGTACCTTCTCTGGGAGAACACACTTAATACATATAGGTTGGATCTCACTTCCAAGCACCCTGCTCCACCTCCCCTTGAGGCCCACTCTATGGTGCCACTCATGAGTGGGAATGATCATCAGCATGGTTTTGCTGCTCTTAAATCTTGACCTTAAGAAGAATGAATTCTAGAGTTGACTCTTTGTCTATGCTGGGCCAGATAGTTCTTGATGGCTTCTGGCCTTTAATTCTCCTTCTTTAAGACTTATTTGTCATCCTAGTAGCAAGGGCTGCTTATAGCACTTCTGGACATGCACTATCACCAATTTCCCTCTCTAATTTGTTCTTCTTATTCCTTTTCCTAATTTCTTAATTCTCCTAAAACCTACCTTTAAATATCCTATATAATAAAAGCCCAGAAACTGAAATGGTGGAATGACCAGAATGACCAGATACCAGAACAACTGTGGCCCCTTGCCTGGCTGACGCTGCACTCCATCAAGGACGCCCACCCCTATTGGGGGTGTGGCTAGCCTGAAAACATCCTGCAGCCCCTCATCAGCCCCACCTCCTAGAGGGGAGCCCCTCCCTGATCGTGAGTGTGGCCTGCCTGAAAACTGCCTGTGACCCCTTGCCTCAGCCATCCCCATCCCCAGTGAAATTTCCACCCTGATCTGAGGCCCCCAGCAGGGCAGGTCAGCTGGCCCCCACTGATGCACTGGGCCCCTATCCTATATAATCCTATCTAATAATAAAAGAGTAATATGCAAATTAGGCATCACTCTGTCACAAAAATGGCCACCCCCATAGCCACAAGATGGCGGCACCCAGTCTGGCTCAGCCCTGCCACTGAAGTGGTCAGGCCTGTTAGCCACGCAGGTGGTGGGGGAGGTGGCGGGCCCAAGGGGAGTAATAGGCAATCAGAGGGGGCTGGGGGTCACCTTCCCAGGCCAGAAGCCTTTGCCAGAGGCCTCAGGCATGGGCAAGGGCAGAGCCAGTAATCAGAGGGGGCAGGGGCAGAGCTGGTGATCAGAGGGGTATAAGGGTTCCCTACCCAGGCATAAGGCCTGGGCCAGAGGCCTCAGGCCTGGACAGGGGCAAGGCCAGAGATTTCAGGGGCCTGGGCTCTGCAGAGCCAGCAATCAGAGGGGCCGGGGCAGAGCCTGCAATCACAGGAATCTGGGCACTGGTGGAGCCAGCAAAGCAGGGATCTGGGGGTCCCCTGCCCAGGCCTGTAGCCTTGGCCAGAGGCTGCAGGCCTAGGCAGGGGTGGAGCTGGGATTGGAGGGGCAGGGGTGGAGCCAGTGATCAGAGTGAACTACAGAGGAAACACCTTTTCTTACCACTCTCATTGGCTAAGCTCCCTGTATGCCACTGCTAATATTCTTAGTAACTTCGGTAATAAGAATCCAAAAAGATGATCTAGGGTTTTTCCACCACACTCCTGGAGAAAAAAAACATGAAGCTCCACTAGTGGAGGGCTAAGAAATGTCATATCCTGCCCTAGCTTAGCTGGTTTGGCTCAGTGAATAATGCCTCAGCCTGTTGACTGCAGGGTCTGAGTTCAAGTCTGACCAAGGGCATGTATCTAGGTTGCAGACTCCTCCCTGGCCAGGGCCCAGGTCAGGGCTCATGTAGGAGGCAACCAATCAAAGTGTTCCTCTCACTTTGATGCTTCTCTCTGTTTTTCCCTTCTCTTCCACATTCTCTAAAAATCAATGGAAACATATCCTCAGGTGAGGATAAAAAATAAATAAAGAAATGTCATATCCTATGAAAGACATATCTTGAAAATGTCTTTCTTGGAAAAGAAAGTTGTCATTTTTTCATAGTGAAGGGACTAGTGTCTGTGTTGATGAAAACACCTTGGTGGCTGTAGTGACTGGCAGTGACTACAACAGTTAGGTTATGGGGCTGGTGGCTTTCCCTGATTAGCCCAGTTACCTCCCACAAAGGGAGGCCAGACTGCAGCTTAGTCCTATTCCCCAAGGGGAGCAAGGAGCAGGCCTAAGCCATCAGTAGGGCACCCCCCCCCCCGCCGTGCACGAATTTCGTGCTCTGGGCCCCTAGTCCTATATAATAAAAGGGTAATATGCAAATTGACCCTAACAACAGCAGAATGACCAGACTGACCACTCGACCAGTTACTGTGAGGTACACTGACCACCCCTTGGTCCCTTTTTCAAGCCGCAGGCTCTAATTGCAAACAGGGAACCAGGAGTGGGTGGTGGCAGGGGTCAGGGCTGGATGCAGGCAGCTGGGGAAGATGGCCCTGATCACAGGCCAGGCCTAGGGACCATACTTGTGCACGAATTTTATGTGCCAGGCCTCTAATAGGAAAATGAGATTATTTTAAAGGTCCATTGCTTCTATTTATTGGTATGGATAGGAAGTTATCTTGAGGCTCATTTACCTGTCTGTATGTGTGTCGGTAAGTTTATGGGAGTCTTTTATCTGCTTTTAGTTACCTCTTTTGTTTTTCTCTCCTGGGTGAGTTTGTTGTCTGAACCCATTTACTTATAGTCACAATACTATGATTCAGCTAACTCCAAAGTTACCTATTTTCTTTAAGATCTTTTGAAAGAACAATGATGGAAGATTCAATGAGAAACCACTAAATTGAGAGCAGTAATCATCTCTCTGGAGTTCATCACTTGACATTCAGGGCCTGCAATAGTGCCTGCCACAAAGTGAGGCTCAATAAATGTTTGTTGAAGAAAAAAATGTATTAAATAAATGAATGCTCATCTGCAGAGGGGTCTATATTATTTGTGTTCAAGATCAACAAAGACAGCTGTGAGAAAGCAGCCTGGTGTGAAGGAAAAGAGTGTATTGACAGAGGCATTGGGAGTCTTCACTCATGGATCAAGAAGTAGTTACAACCATGACTCTAGGCTGCTATGGAATTTTGCTTTTTGTAGTTCAATTTCATCATCTGAAATATCGGGATTAAAACTTCAGCTTCATAGATAGGTTAATATAATATAAGCCAAGTCCTAAATTGATGTGACTTAATTAAGGTTATTATTATTATTGTTGAATTGTTCTAAGTTTAGATTTTAATCCAGGTCTCACTAGTAGACCTAGATTAGGATCTTTAAAAAATACTTTTTTATTTACTTTCTAATTAGTCATTTGACCTCTGACATGGCAATTAGCCTCCATAGGTCTCCAAGTTTTCCTCATCTGAGTGTTAGAGTAGATTCTGGAAAAAAATCTTACATCTATGGATGAAGACAGTGGTGGGGGTAAGGGCACGGGGTGGTCGGGGAACCAGGTGGAGGGGAGCTATGGGGGTTAAAAAAAGGAACATCTGTAATAATCTGAACAATAAAGATTCAATTTAAATAAAGTATCTAACAAGGTACCTATCACATACAGTGATAGGTGAATGGACATATAAATGAATTAGAGGGGGGAAGGGGAAAGAATGAGGAGAAAAGAGATCAGAGATAGCAGGAATACTCTGTAATTATGTTGCTATAAGAACTATCTGCCCATTTCATGGATCGGCTGGCTACAGATGAGAGAAATGAATAGAATACCCTTGATCTAATTCAAATAATAATAATATAAATGATTTCTTTGCTGAAAGCTATCAGAAAGGTTTCCACAATTACCATTCCTATGTAGAATATAAACTACTTAATGCATGTCTCTTGAGTCATCAAAAAAAAAAATCCATGATTCCAACTTAAGCCAAGGTCCAAGAATTGGTTTTATTTTTTTCTTAAAATACATCTTTTTATCTACTTACATATGACAGGGAAATGGCTTCCAGTAGTAATCATTACTAGCCAGACTGCAAGATGGATATATCCATTCTGTCTTTAACAAGACAGTGGAAGAGGTGGGATGTGCTTTTTCCTAGCTTTCTGGTGCATGTTTGAATAGTTGTAAAAATTAGAAACATACCGAGACTGTTATGACAACCCTGCCTTTCAAAATCTTCTAATTAATGCCTTGAATTTTTCTAGAGAGCTAGTTTTATGAGCTGAATGGAGAATGTAAGGTTCTCAGTGTTGTTTTTTTTCATCACCCAGGCATTAAATGGCTAGAGAAGTACATGCACACCCTATCTATGGTGGCTGGCAGTCACTAAGATAATTATTTGATGAAAATTTGATTGACTTATATATACAATGCAGCCTCCTCTACCTTTCATTCTACCAGATAGTGTGTGAGAGAGAGAAAGAGAGGGAAGGAATGTGGGAGAGATAGAGTGAGGGAGGGAGGAAGGAAGGGAGATGTGTAGGGAGCAGGGAGATTGAGAGAGAGAGAGATCATGTATATTTATATGTATTATATAGAATGGTGGCTCTTATACTGTTATGTGTATATAGATCACCAGGATGATTTCATTAAAGCACAGACTGGTAATTGTGATTCAGTTCTGGAGGAAGGCCTAAAATCACGTACCTCCTGCAAGCTCCCAGGTGGTCATGCCGCAGTATGTGACCCCATTTGTGGAGCAGTGCCTGCTGAGTAGCTGTAGCATCTGTTTACCTATCTCTTCCAAATGGTCTCCCCAGATTTAGTTCAGGGCTCTTCAAGACAGGAAATCTCATTCATCCAAAGCATTATGTAAGTGCAAGAGTAGATCTCCAACGGAAGATTGGCAAACAAAAATGTATCACATCAGACAGTCCTGCTTCTGGTTTCACGTGTCCCCTCACCCTGTCCCTTACTCTGCTATGTACCCCCATGACAAGTGGGGGGAAGGAAAATAGGTAGAATTCAACTTGTTATAATATTTATTCCTCTTTCTGAGAGCTGACCTCCAATGAAAGCAGAAGGATGTGAATGATTTTAATTTGCTTTAACAATGGGGAACCAGACCAGACCTTCTTGAGCAGTATAAATATATAAAATGACAGATTTTCTCCTCTTCTGTCCTCTTCCTCCTCCCAGATCCTGAGACTCTTATTCATGCCTCCACAACTCACACTATAATGCACAGTGAAATTCACCCAGTCTTTATCTCAGAGCTGCTATTCTGATGATTAATGCCCCACTGGCTAGGAAGCTGCTCTGCTGGAGAAAGACAAGGAGAGAGGAAGACACATTAAATATATCTCTGAGGCCATTTCTCATTATTTTTATTATCATTATTAGTTCTCGCTGTTCTATCTATCCTGTTAGAGAATGCTTGATCTATTGACAAGGGGGAGGGGGCATTTGAAAGTGAGTTTCAGAGCAAGGACAAAGATAGAAATAGATACTCTTTACAAAAGAGAACTTAACCGAATGAGGTTTTGTAGTGTTATCATTTATTTTTGGTTTGTTGGTTTGTTTTATTATTTTTGTTGTTTTAATTTTGAAGAATAGATTCCTTCATCTGTGTCTTCTATGTCCCCTGTGGAGGCATTCATTTTTGCATATGTTTTTTTGTCTTTATTGAGTGTCTGTCTGTAAGAATCAATATAATATAATTTATGCAAATGTTATTCCTGACCACTTATGCAACAGACTGGACAGATTAATTTTGTTGCTTTGTTATTATCATAATGTAATTGTCTTTGTATCCTGGTTGATTTTGAGTTTTTGAAAGAGCTTCTTTTTTAAAAAAATAATTCTCTATAAACTACAGTATCTGATTCTCTCCTATTTCTCTGTGCATGAGCTGTAGAGGAAGTACCTTTTCTGACAGTTCATTGCTAAGCTCCCAATTCTCTACTCGCAGTGTTCTTGGTAACTTGGGTAATAAAAATCCAAGAAGGTGATCTAGGGTTTTTCCACCTCACTCTTGGAGGAAAAAAACAGAAGTCCGCTGCTGGAGGGGCTAAGAAATGCCATAGGCAGGTTGGCTCAGTGGATAGAGCCTCAGTCTGTGGACTGCAGCATCTGGGGCCCAGGTTAGGGCTCATACAGGAGGCAACCAATCGAAGTGTTTTCATTCCTCATTCTCAAAAATCCTGGGATTCACTTTTATCTTAAATCACAAGTTTTGCTTTTCTAGGTTTGCTCGTTTGGTCTGAAGGTGTGCATCTTCCTGTAGCTTCCTGAGAAAAGGCGGGTGCAAAGTACCAACACTGAGGCTTTGTCTGAAGAATGTCTCATCCATCCTCACCCTTGATTGGCAGTCAACCAGGCAGAGAGTTTTATGTTGGAAATAATCTTCACTAAGACACTTGAAGGCATTTGACCAATGTCTTCAGGCATTGCACTTGTTGAGATAACATTTGATGCCCAATTCTTACAATTCACCTGTTTTGTGTATTTTTCTTGCTGGAATCAGAATGTCTTATCTATAGACCTTACAACCAGCACTTACAGTTCAGGTCTCTAGAACCATAAGCTGCTGCTCTCAAAGCCTCATGCTCATGTTCTTGAATCTTTGTTGTTACTTCAGCTGCTCTATCAACATTGGCATCCTAATTTTGGCATAATTTGTTCAGTTAAGCTATCACCAAACATATAACACACACACACACACATGACACAACAACAACAACAACAATAAAAAACAAACAAAAAACACCAAGACAAAAAACCTAAAAATTCAGAAAAACATGGATTTTTGAGAGTGGCACATGGAATGTGGATCCTTGAGTATTATATGTGTGTGTGTACTAAAACTTACTATCAGTGCAAAATTCTAATAAAAACTATTATACTACTAACTTCTTCTGTATACTGAAGTAAAACTTTTAATTCTCTATTGTTTCCTTTAGGGGAGTCTGTGTTTGTGGAGGATTTTTTTGTTTTTTACTTTCACTCTAATACACATTATCCAACCACCTTAAAGAGAATATGAATTAAATGGTATGCATAAGTGCACTGAATATTTTGCATCCAGAAATGAGCATAGCTCTATCTCCTGTTTCCTGCCAGATGCTTACATTTTTGAGAAGGGCAAGGCTCAGATTGGAATTGTCACCTTGGAATTTTTATGCTATGAAACATCAGGGTGTTTTCATCCATTGAGTTTTAATATAGAGTGTGTGATGATAAAGTCTGTTCATGGGGCTCTCAGCTGCCTTCAGCTTTATCACTGTAATATGTTTATTAATTTAACTTTATGTGTGCTAGTTGGTAGATGCTATAGAAAAATAATTACCTCCACATACTTACTGCCCAATTATACATTCTCAGAACATAGCTGGGCCTCCACCAGGACAAAAAAAGTAAATTAGTTAATTAATGTTGGATATATATGGATGCATATACTAGAATTACAACTTGATTTAGGAATTATACTAAGTAGGAGCCAAATGTTGTGTCCATTGGAGAATAGATGATTGGAGACCCGTGTTAGAAAAATCACAAATAGGAGGTTGTAGGGGAAATTTAAGTGCAGATGGTGAGGATGTCCCCAAGGCTATATCTGTAGGAAATTATTTCTATCAACATTTCTAACCAGAAAACAAAGATTGTTGGAGGCTCTGAAGTAGATCAAAATATTTGAAGAAGAAAGAGGATAAATAGCATAGTTTACTCTCAAGCAGTACAGAAAGCACTTATGAAATGTACCTTTGACTCCAATAGCTAAAAAGGGATTCCTGTTTTTAATTGGGGGGGTTGGTGTGAATATCTAGACAACTTATCTCTGTTTTTGTTTTTTAACTCAGTGCTATGCATAGTAGTTAAAGGGACATATAAATCACATAAAGCAATGCCACTCATGTCATTGATATGAGGAAAATTAAGGTGTGTTTGTGTTTCTAACTCTATCTCTCTTTCATTTTCCATGAGCTAATTTTTTCTGTTTTTCTCTCCACCATACTGGGTATTTTTCTAAGAGAGTTTTCTCCTCTTTTATATTGTAAACATTTTTTTTTTCCCATCTCAGCATCCTTTTCAAATTTAAGAGACATTTTCCTCTGCAATGTACAATGAAAAGCGATTATGTTAGAAAATAATCAGAGATGGCTTTGTTGTGTCTGATGCGGTTGAGTCACGATGTGTCCTAAAGAGCTCAGTAAATGAGGTCTAGGTGATAATTTGACAAATGAACAAGGCCTCAGCCAGCTCTCTCCACCTTCAGCCTTTCCCCAAAACTCCCTGAGGGAGAGGGATCCAGGTGGCAGGTGGCATTATCTTTTCTTTAAAGAACTATGGAGATACTGGCAAAATGATTTTTTGTTTGTTTGTTTGTTTGTTTGTTTTATGAGGAAGAAGCAGTATTTGCAAAGAGGGTCTTTGTCATCTTTTTTATCAGCACTGAATTGAATTCAGGGTGGTGGTAGGGAATTAAAGGGGGAAACTGAATTGCTCAGTAAACAGTTAATGGTTCCTGCCTACTGCACAGAAAGATCTGGAAAGAGATGGAGGGGTGAATAAGACCGAAGTCTGCTGCCTATCTTCATGGAGCTTACATCATCACAGGAAAAAGGCATAAAACAAGACAATTTCACAGTAATTATTTAACATAATCATGGCAAGTCTGATGGAGGAGGACAAGCTGCTAACAAAGCAGAAAGGGACTTAAGCTGATGTTCTGATATGTGAATACTTTTTTGAGGATGCAGTGTAGGGCCTATGCTGCTCAGGATGAGAGGTTAGATAGGCAAAGGAGGAAAAGGAAAAATGTTCCAAAGGGGACAGCCTATGTGAAGGCCTTGCTACAAGAATCATACTGTATCCTGATTCTGTCTTCGGTTTACACTTTGGACCTAGCATCTAGAATATATGACAGTTTCCAAAGCTAGATTGAATGCCGTAAGCTTGTTAAATGGTCTCCGAGTTCTCCTATAGTGAGCCCTGTGGATTACAGCCTCTGTGCTCTGTGGAAGGCACCAGCTTCCTCAGAGGAAACCAGAGACAGATCAGTCCAGACAAAGCCTCACAGGCACATGTGGAAGGATTGATGGAAATGCGTGAATACATTGTGTTTATCACAATTTTAACTCTGTTGGCAAGTGAGTGACCATACCCATTGAAGAGATTGTATACTTGTCATGGATGGCATGTCACCAATGTCATGGAAACTGTCATATATTGTAATTACAAGAAACCACTTGTTGTGTGTACATATCTTGGTTTCCAGACTTTACAGACATTCTGTGTGTTCACTCCCTTATTTCCTTGGTAGAATACTAGTAACCAGAAATCAGTCACTGGAAAACTTCTAATTATTTTCTCATGCCTCGCCTTGGCTTTTTCTCCTGTGTGATGAAAACCATGGAGTCAGTAGTTTTCCTGCAGTCTAATTAGCCTCTCTATTTAATTTTAATAAAAACTCTGAACCAGAAGCTGGAAATAATGTGCCCGATTCGATTCATACAATGTCAATTGCTCTTTAATTGTAATTTTTTTCCCTAGTTCTTTCCACTCTCACTGACCAGGCACAGCTGAGATTTGGGGTTTTATAAGACTTGCATGCCTACGCTGTCAATTATGCCTCATGCCTTAGGATTAAATTCATTTATTATCATTGTTCCAATTATTAGTAATTATAATGAGTATCTCCACCCAAACCTGGATGAATAGTAGTTTTTCATGGTCTTTGCCTCCAATCTTACCTCATTTCAGTTTTTTACCCAGATGATTCCTTGTTTCTTTAATTGCATGAAGGGTTCAGTTTTCTGTGTTGCATTTAAATTATCTATTTTAGATCATTAAGAACAGAAGGTTTCTTAAAAGGTTCTTCTTAATGTGGAGAAATGGTGAGTTTCCCCTGTATAGGATTCACCCACTAGTGGCTATCAATAGAGTTTTCTTTGCTAACAGCTAACAGGTATTTGAAAAAATATTTGAACTGGTGAAGTGTGTCTATTAGCCATCCAGTCTTTTCCTTATAAAGGCCCCAGGTCCTAGTGCTCAAAGCATACATGGCTTTGACTGCTAGGCTGCCTCCAAAAATATATATGTATATATTCTTCTGCCTTTTTACTGAAGGTGTCCCATCACTTTCACTAACAGAACAGCAACATGGTGCAACCAACTTAAAAATGGTATCTGCCCCTCAGCAGCATGTTAATTCTTTCAAACTTTCTTCCCTGACTCAAATTTTCATATGTCTTGCATGCTTAAAATTACATTTGTAGTAAGATCACCAGAGAGCCTCAGGAAAACAGATCAGAGAGAGGTTTGGTGGAATGTCAGGCTTTTACTGTATTACCTTGCACTTTATTTTTGTAGCAAACCAGAAGAAAGCAGTGCAATTCAATTCCCAGTTTGTAAAATGTTTGCACTTTAAATTATACATGTCTCTCAATGATACAATCTCTGCAAATAACATTCTGTGGATTTTCTGGAAGAGTAATTATTATGGTTTATCACTAGGTTTAAGGTGCCCAAGGTACGATCCTTTCTTATCTTTGCTTTGTTTTCTCACTGTGGCTCACCTATATAATTTTCTAACTCTCCTCATCTTGAATCATAGCCTCTTCAACCATTAATCTTTGCATATAAAATGAAGTATTTGTTTCTGAATTCCAGACTGAACCATCTTTTAAAGGCCCCAGCCTGTCAGCTCAATCATTCAACAAACATAGGTAGAGCCCTAGGCTGCTTGGCTCAGTAGATAGAGCATCGGCCTGAAAGGTCCCAGGTTTGATTCTGGTCAAGGGGACCTGCCTGGCTTGGGGGCTTGATACTCAGTAGGGGACCTGCAGGAGGCAGCCTATCAATGATTCTCTCTCATTGATGTTTACATCTCTCTCTCCCTCTTCCTTCCTCTCTGAAATCAATAAAAATATATGAAGAAGAAAAAAAAACATAGGTAGGGAGGGTGGGGTGATTTCTGTTATGGACCAAGCACTCTTCTAGACTCTGAGGCTGCAACAAAACCAACATAGAAAATTTTAATTGCTTTTCTAGTGCCTTCAAAACATACCTGGGAGTGGGGGTGGAGACTTCTAATAAATAAATTTGTAAGAAAATATAGTATACACTGACAAATGCTATCAGGAACATAAAGCAAAGTGTCTAAGAGCTCAAAATAAAATTTACCAGTCTAAAAAAATTTAAAAAATAAAGCAGGGTGGTATTACACAGGGTTAGTGGTGGGCAGTCCTTCTAAGGATGAAACATTTAAGCTGGCACCTGAATGATAAGAAAACTCAGAACATTTGTAACAAAAGGGACGGTTAGTGTGAAGACACTTAGATAAGAACATGTTGGGGGAGTTTGAAAGAAGATAAAAATGTCTGGAGGAAGAAAGAAATCGGTGTGAGCTGAGAGCTGAGAGCTGGCCCTGGGCTGGATCATATGGGTCCTGCTAGGTCATGAACAGGAATTGGGAATTCATTAAAGTTTACTGGCAAGCTAGTAGAATGCCCTAAGTAGTGGAGTGATATGATGTGGGGTATGCTTTTGAGAGATCAGTTTGGCTGCCATGTTAGAAAAGATTGTAAAGGAGCAAAAGATGAGACATAGATACCTATTTTGTGACTATGGCATCAGTTCAGGTAAGAGATGATAATGGGTTAAACTCTTACAGCAACCAGATTTCCTGTACATAACAACCCAGCTTGATGGCCTCATCCTGTGTCTTTGCATTGCCCTGAATTGATAAATCTCTGATATCTTAAGCCTCATATCTCAGTCCTCAGGCTTAACTCGAGTTGCTTTCCTGCTTCAGCAAGTTTCCATTTGTCTATAAAGTGCCTCTCATTATCGCACTCAATTCTGTTCTCCCTCTGTTGTATCCGCTCATTATTCCAAATATTTCTACCCTTTACTCAACTGGAATAGCGCCTTCAGCCTGATCTTAAAACCTTTCTTTGATCAGCAGCCTTCTGCCCTCTTACTTTTTTGATCAGTATCCTCTCAACCTCCCAATTCAGTCCCCTGCTTCACCTCTGCACCATTGTGTTTCAAATGCTACTTCTTTAAAAACAAAAGTTCATCAATTGTAATTTTCTTCTAATTCCTTCACCTCTAAGATTACCCACACCAGTGCGCTCTCTAGGAGAATTTCTTCATCCTATTGTTCAAAATCCTGTGCTCATCATGCCTTCCCCAGGCCTTGTCCCAAGATTTTTGACACCATTCAATGTCTTCATTTTCCTCTGATGCCATTAATATCACTCCTTTCAGCCTGTAAATATATCCAGGGCTTTCCCATCTTAAGAGCAAAATCAAAACACTGTAAAGTAACCTTCTGTGCACTTGTTTCCTACCCCTTCCCTCAGTTGCTACCACCCCTACAGGGCATTCTCTTTTCTTCACACTCAAATTTCCTGAGTTTTATACTCTCACAAATTTTCTTTTCTAAACAAGAAATACACTTTTATTGCAGAAATGTCAGTTAAATGAATTCCAGCCATGATCTTCCTTTTCAGGGAGAATCATACTGCCTGCTTTTTTCTTTCTCATCTACCAATATTTCTCATGTGCAATTAACATTCTAGTCACACCCTGATATAATTTTAGACATGTTGTTCTTTTTACTTGGGAACATATCACATGCACAAGAGTATGCTTCTTCATAAATAAAATTATAATAATAACAATATCAACATTTTATAGGGTAATTGAAGAGAAAATGTGTTCACATATTCCAAATTCTTAGACTAGTGTCTGTACAAAGCAAGCACTCAATAAACATTAGCTATTATTATCATCATTATTTTTGCTTTATTTTGGTTAATTCTCACTGGAGGGTATTTTTTCCCATTGATTTTAGAGATAGTGGAAGGGAGGGGAGAGAGGGAAACAGGACAGAGGGAAACATCAATGTGAGAGAGCCATATCTATTGGTTGCCTCCCATATGTGCCCCAACCTAGGTAGGGAATTTGAAACCCATGAATATGCCCTTGACTAGAATCGAGCCCTCAACCCTTCAGTTTACCAGCTGATGCTCTAACCACTGAGCAATGCAGGCCTGGGCTGTTTTTTGTTTGTTTGTTTTGGGTTTTTTTTTTTACTCACTCTCTTTATCTGCAAAATAAGTTTAAGACCTAGTTCAGCCTGGCTCAGTTGGTTGGGCATCATCTCATGCACCAAAAAGTCACTGGTTTGATTCCCAGACAGCATTGTGGGCTCAATTCCTGGTAGGGATTGTGTAAGAGGCAGCTGATTACTGTTTCTCTATCTCTCCCTCTCCCTTCCTCTCTCTCTAAAATCAATAAAAACATATTTTTTAAAAGACTTAGCTCAAATTCTGCATCCTTGGTGAGTTGCTCACCTTCTCTGTGAACCTATCTTCCTCTGCCAGGCTCAAGTCAGTGCCCTGCACTCAGAGCCTCCACAAGTGGTTTAGTTGTTGTGATGAACATCTGTGCATACTATGTGTCAGCACCTATTCATATATCTCAGACAAATAGGTTGAGGTGGGGAATTAAAGACCCTACCCATGCTTCAAACCAAGTAATGGTTGAGTCACTGTTTAAAGCTTGAGCCTCTAGAGAAGCCATCTGTACTGCTATGTGAGTCCATAACGACCCCTCAATTAGGTTCCTAGTCCATTTCCAAGTCTTCCTACTGAGATACTTCAAGCAGATATGAATGGCCCTTAAATAAGTTGCCTAAATACAAAGAAAATTAAACTCATTATACTCTTCTCAATGTTATTAGAGTATTTCAACTAGCTAGAGAAAAATTATTCAGAATGGTACTCACTTTGTGTGTATGTGTTTAGCCTATGTGCCATATGTGTGTACCTTGGGAAATTTCTGTCTTTAGAGATCAGAGAAGAATTTTTAAATAAATGGTAAAAAATAAGGAGATTTTCAAGCATGTTTGAAGTCCCACAATGATAAATATATATAGATAGAGAAAACCTAAGAGTTAAAGTATTGAGTGGGTTTCACTCTGTATGTTTCTATAACCATGAGAATGGAAGCTTTGAAAAGAAGTATTTATCTATATATGTGTTCTATACTGATGTGATCTAACTCTCTAATTAAATAAATTATTTTAAAGAGCTGCAAATGAGCTCTATAAGAATGTTATAAATGTGTTCCATTTAGAAACATCTTGCAAATAAATTTAATTTTTATTCTTCCTACAGCCTCCTGTAGCCTTAAAAGAATTTTAAAAAATCTTACTACTAACTAATTCCAGAAATATATTATGACTGCCTAGTAGTATGTTAATCATGCTTATCATTGCTTCTCCTTCGACATCATTATGCTTTGGGACAGAAAAAGTGGGTGATATGTGATTCTCATTGGAAAAATGAACAGTTGGAGTAGATAGCCTTCTCAAGATATATAACGTTATTTTAATGCAAAATTTCCCAACTAATAAAAAGGGGCTTGAAAACAGTGAAAATACATGGTGTTTAAGCAGAATTATTATTAAGAATGCTGTATCTTTTGCTTCCATAGAATCTCTCAAAATGTAGACAAATTGGAGGTAGGCCAGACATAAGAAACAGGATTAGGGGAATTGAAGAAATGACTTAGGAAGAAAAATTAAAAGAGCTAAATATGTATAGTTTGGCTAAGTGACAACTCAGACGAAATGACATTGCAGACTGCAGAAATTTGAAAGTGGCTGACCACAAGCAGAGCAGGGGATTACTTAGGTAATGGAATGAAATTGAGGAAGGGAAAATTATAAACTGAATGCCTGGATTCTTTTCTTGACTGTGAGATGTATTATTTTATTCAGAATACACTGCTTGCATTAAAGCAGCAATTTTCAACTGGTATGTTGCAAGAGTTTTTAAAGCATGCAATATATGACTATTTTGTCAGGGGCACTGACCTCTTTCCCTTAGTTTATTATATAAAAAAATGACAACAGAAAACACAACAATAGCTGTCTGGTGTGAATAAGTCAAAAGTATGCCTATTTTTTTGGTCCTATCAGCAAAAATGTAATACACTTTTTGGTGTGCTACAGAATTTTAGCAATTAGTTTATGTGTGCCATGATATCAGAAAGGTTGAAAATTGCTGGATTGAAGTAGGGGACAGGGTATGATGGCATGAAATCTCTAATTGTTTAGCCAATTATGAGCAACTTATTGCCAGAAAATATTTCTTATTTGTGTTTTTTTTTGTATTTTTATAGAATATATTTTTTATTATTTCAGAGAGAAGAAGGGAGGTGGAGAGAGAGAAACATCAATTATGAGAGAAAATCACCAATTGGCTGCCTCCTACACCAGGCATGTGCCCTTACTGGGAATCAAACCAAGACCTCCTAGTTCATGGGTCAACACTCAACCACTGAGCCACACTGGCCAGATTTATTTGTTTTAATCCCTAGGATTTAACACGTTGTAAGAACTCCATAGAGATAAATCATGCTCACTTCAATGAGAAGAAAAGGCATTGAAGAGTTTGTATCTCTGAGGCTTTATTATTGTTAGACCTTGAGCAAGTTAACCTTGGTCAGATACATCCATGAAGTGAGTATTAATAGCTACCTTACTGCTGTGAGTCATCTTGGCATCTCCTTTTACTTATTTAATAGCTATAAAATCCGCTTCTCTCCATCATCACTGCTGTTGTCTTATTGACTTCAGGAGTTTCATAAATGGTTTCCTGAACTCCAGTCTTGCCCATCTTTAATAGTTTCCACAATGCAGTCAGGATCACATTTTGTGTTGTATATATGACTAAGCCATTGCCTAGCTCAAATTCTCCAAAGGATCCCATTGTTTTCAGAATAAATCTGACCTTAGGATGACATACTTCCTTTTATCTAGTTCCAACTCATATTATCCCACCCCTCCCACATAATGCTCTAGCCATGCTGACCTGCTCATCAGCATGAATTCTCAAATTAATTTTTCTCTTTTATTCCATAAACATAGACATCAACCTATGAACCAGGAGGTCATGGTTCCATTCCTGGTCAAGGCATGTGCCCAGGTTTCAGACACAATCCATAGTAGCGATTTGTGCAGGAGGCAGTTGATTGATAATTCTCTCTCATCCTTGATGTTTCTATCTCTCCCTTTCCCTCCCTCTCTGAAATCAATAAAAATATATATTTTTTTAAATTAAAAAAAAAAAACCTTTTCCTTTTTCTTATTCCTTCTCTCTCTCTGGTACTTGCCCATAAGTCCAGCTGCATAACTCTAATACACATGGCCACCCCCCTTCTTGTCTAGAGTTTGCCCTAATTGTTTGGTGCATTGTAGCATCCTAGATGATAGATTGCCCATGCCAAGAGCAGAATGTTAAGATTCATGAAATTCAAGTCCACTCCATTAATAACCTGAACAGAGTTCTCCTTCCTCTTTCTCCTTTGTTTTCTCCTTTGTCACGTCTCCATTCTCACTCTTTTGTGGATCTGTGTGTAAGGGAGACAAATAAAATTCCAGGCGCAGCAATGAATCGCCACCTAAAAGTATACTGTAGTGTCTTCTGTGTCCCTTCACAGCTGTGTGATAAATTGCCATCTTTAGAATTAATTGTTACCTTTTCAGGAAGTGTGTACTCATTTTTGTCTCTTCAGTGGTTCCCCGATGAACCTGTAATATAGAGTCAAGCCCTAGCCAGCTTGGCTCAGTGGATAGAGTATTGGTCTGTGGACTGAATGGTCCCCGGTTTGATTGTTGTGGGCTTGAACCCAGGTGTGGGGCATATAGGAGGCAGATGATCAAAAATTCTCTCTCATCACTGATCTCTCTCTCTCTCTCTCTCTCTCTCTCTCTCTCTCTCTCTCTCTCTCTCCCCCTCTCCCTTCCTCTCTGAAATCAATAAAAATAAATTAAAAGAAGATAGAGCCTAACTTTCCTTTCCCCTCTCAGGAGCTTGGTATGAGATTGGAACATCAGTGGAGCCAACAGGGAGGGAGGGTGCCTCCATGTTGGTCTCCAACCCACAAGGTTAGTGCAAACTCAGACCATGGCATTACAGTTGCCTTTTGATAGACTGACTCTTTTCTCTTTTGGCTCTGAGGTTTACTCCAAGCTAGATCTCCCAGGTTCTGAGAAGGAAGACTATTGTTTCAGAAAAGACTTCTCTTTTTTTTGTTGTTGTTGGATTGCTACTGTGCTTAGGAATGGAAAGAAAGTGAAATATTTCTCATGCATCTCTTTACAAACATTACTGAACCTGATTAGATTTCCACAGGAAGCACTAATACCCAGAGGTGACCCAGCCCTTATCCAATCTTCAGTCAGAAGTTGCTTAAAACAGTGTGTCTGAAAGATGGCTCTGAAGGGTGAAAAATGAGCTTTGCCTTTGTTTGTGCCACCCTTTCGTTGATATTCTGTCTCTCTAAGCCATGAAGACCCACAATAATTGCAATATACTCTTAGTAATTAGGGCCTCTGCTGTGACTATAAATGTAATGTATTCAATGGTTCTCAAACAAGGGTGGTTTTTCACTCAGTCTTCCCCTCCCAGGGGACTTTTGGCAATGTCTGGAAATATTTTTTGGTTGTCACATTGGGTTTGGGGGAGCTTGCAGAGGTACTGCTGGCATCTAGTTAGTACAGACTACAGTTAGGACTACCCATTCTGTAATGTACATCAATTTTGTTATATGTAAATGTAGGAAATCCAGCCTGCTGCACTATGGGAGATCTTTAGAAGTATAAACCATGACTTCCATCCTCTGAGAATTAAAGAAAAGCAATCAACATTTGTTTTTGAACTCTGACTCTACTATACAAAGCTGTTTGGTAACTGCAAACCGATGACATGGCTCTGTCCTTGAGGGTCTACTGAAGAACCTTGAAATCTAGTAAGATACCAACACAATGTGCCAACATTGAATGACGTCAGACATGCTTAAACTCAATACTGAATCTGATGACAGAGTGAAGGTTTGAAGGGTCAAAAGAAATTTAATGGAGAGAGAGGAAGTTGACCAGAATCTTGAGAAGAATGTATGAGGCAGCAGACAGACAGAAATGATTGATCATAATGGGTGTGTGGAAGAGTGTAGGGTGGAGAGCCTGGAGTGAGGAAGTGGAGTCTGTTGCCTGTACTCATTGTCAACCTTCAAGCATTGCCTGACAGGGCCCTTTGCAGAACTTGTAGACTGTTTGAGACATCAGAGGAACTATCCATCTGGTTTTCAAATCTCTTCAGGACTGCTTCTTAGAATAACTATCTTTGTTCTTGAAAAATTGGTAAACATATGACATGAGCCAAGAAAGTTAGAACTCCCGAGGTACTTTTAGACTGACACGTGCCAGGATTTCCTTATTGCAAAACAACACCAGGCAGAAATGACAAGCAGGCTTGGGGGACTGTGAGTCTTCAGTGCTCCCTTTGCTCCAGGTGAGCAGATGTGGGATGTTAGACACAGACCATTGCAGGAGTGTGTGACTTGCTTCTTTCTCTAAAGCAAGCATATCTCTGTGGTTCTTTGGCTCCCACTCCCATTGGCTATCAGATGTGAGTGTGGCTTTACAAAATAACCATGATATTGAAGTAGAAACTGAAATTCCATTTCTTACTCTCCAGTAACTAGCTGAATAACACTGGGTAACACTGCCAATGTAGAGGTCAGGCTGGGCTAGGTCATGTCCACTCTAACCTTACATACTGATTCCCCCATTGACTACCCTGTTACATGCCGAGAGCAAACGTGGCATAGCCAAGGCACGTTTTGTTATCTTTCCATGAAATGTTGAAATAAGCAGTGCCAGCAGACTTATGTTCTCGCTAATGGCCTGGTACACCTTATGAATAAACAACACCCGTGTTTTGTTACTGGATCTTATTTGCAGCATATTTATAAAGTAATAACTCTATGGTGTTTCTTGACAGGGATTCTGGAAGGGGGAAATAACAGTGCAGTTGTTTGCGAACATCTGTGTGCACTTTTGCACACGGGTATGGCTGGGAGGAAAATTGTTCCAAGTCGAGAAGCTAATCTGATTCATATCTCTACCTAGAGGCACTTACAGAAACTGTCAGATGGTTCCCACAGTGACAAATTTGAGTCAGAAGGAGCTAATGGAAGTAGAGTTCAGACACGTTTTAGGGTGATTTTTTTACTCTCTTTTCAGTGGAAAGCCTCCTGCAACATTTTTCCAACCTCCTCTTTGCCTGTGTGGCACAGAAACTGAAACAGAGTTTCTGTTTCTCTTGCTGTCTAATTTGAATCTTTAGAAAATAAAATTTAATGAAAAGTCAGTTTATGATTTAGATGAAGGGTTTCAGCAAGAATGTGCTTTAAAATGCCTCTTCCTGACTCAGTTTCTGCACCTGAGTGATGGCTACCTTGAAAGTATTAGTGCTGCTTTCTCCATCATAAAATTGACATGTTCCACCTGGATAACAATTGTGATTATAGAACTGTTTCCACATAATTTCACTCCATTATTATAATTCAAGTAGCAGATTTTTTAAATGCTCCATTTGCAACTCTTTGTACACTGACCACAACATATTTGGACTAATGTGTTGAATCTGAAGTTCACACATGAGCCTTTTTAATTAACTAGTACACCTTAGTTGTTCAGTGCTGGTGAAGAATTTTGTAGCGACTTAATCTATTGGGTGTAACTATCACTATTCCCTGAATACAGTGCTCACCGGGTGCCATGCATGAAGCTGAGAGCTGTGTGCAGAGTACTGTTATTTCCTCAGTATTTGCATAAGAAAATCCAAGTGTGACTCACAAAAATGTGTTGAAAATCCAGGGGCACAAAAGTGTTTTGTATAACCCCTTGTTGAAAACGTCCTAGACTTTTGGAATTAAATGCAAAGAAATTAAATATGCCGTAGTCTGCCCACCCATATCCATGAGGGATACATTCTAAGATCTGTAGTCTCCCTACCCATATCCATGAGGGATACATTCCAAGATCCCCAGTGGATGCCTGAAATGCCACTTGTGTTCACTTCAACTTTTCAGCAAAGAGCAAGGGACACAGTAACTGCAGTCACAGGGTGTCAGGAAAACTTGTATTCCAGGCCCAGGATGACATAATGTAGAGGAGTGCAACCCAAATGACTCATTTGTTTCCAGTCGCAGCCCCAAGTACACACACAAGGTGATTAGTGTAAGGAAGCCATTGGCTGGCGTAACCTTTGAGGCTGAGAAATTACATTGGCTGATGTTTCATTCCTCTTTTGTTTTGTTTCACTTCATCTACTGTGAATGACTCCCATTTTCTTGTGGCTGTTTTATAACACTAAAAACAGAAAACAAAAAGAACACCCACTGCGCCAATGTTATATTCGTCTCTCTGGTCTGAAGGGATGCTGCTGCCATAGGAGAGATTCTGAATTAATTATTTTTTTCACCCAAATCTTAAAGAAAAGGCTAAGTTAAGAGCAACCCTTATATCAGCCCCTGACCAAAAGCTAGGATTTCCTGTTACTTCCCCAGATTCCTGGGTGGGAGAAGCAAGTCATTTCATATGAGTGAAAAGCACACACTGAAATTTGAAATTCTTTGGGGCCTCCCTTTGCAGAAAATGGACCATTGCCTCTCTAATTGCTGGCCTCAGCTGAGAGCCACTTTCTCCCCAAAGTGAGGTAGTAGTATTCCTTTGAAGCTTTACACAACTCAACTGCTGCTTCAGGGTACAACATTGTAGAGTTGGAATAGTCCCACAGTATGTTAACTGAGTAGGTGTTCCTACTACATCTTTAATTGAGTAGAAAATTAAAAAGCAAAAATGACTACATGAAGCAGCAGAGTCTTTATGTGTTTGAAATTGAGACTAGTTAGTTGATGGCCTGCAGAGCCCCTGACTTCTTCTTCCTACCTGAGGGGAGTCTGCCTTGAGCACCAAGGAGGAGCTTCCGTTGTGACCAGGCTGGGACTAAGGGTCCGCAAGGGCCAGTCCCACTCTCATTTGCCAAACTCTCTCCCCTGCCAGGAAACAGCTCTTTTTCCTCCCCGGATGCTTTCTCTTCTGAGGAAAAGGGTCGTAGGTGCCTGGCTTGGAGGGCAGCCCTTTCCACAAGCGGTAGGTGCCTTTGAAAGGCAAACTTTAACAGAAGACTTTGAAAGCAGGGAGAGAGGTTTTCATCTTTGCAGGCCCCAGCCGGAACATTGGTTCTCAGTGCAGTACAAGCAGTTTCAAAGTTATCTCCCATGCTGATAGGAATGTGATAACACGGAGCTGAGAGGTGCCATAATGATTTCCTTTCAATGCCTGCCTCGCCATTTATCTCCGCACACTGTCAGAGACAGATATGGTCGGGAGTTAGCAGTGGCATGGAATAATTAATCTCGCGCTGGGGGAGTGAATTCCTCGTGTGTCTCCTGAGAAATTAGCGCTGCATTGACAGGAAATGTGGATGATTTAATGAGAAAGGAGAAGGGGTGTGGTACTTTTAGGGCTGCGTGCCAAATGGTACAGTTTTGATTGAGCGCCTACTATGTACCAAGTGCCAGGGGATACTTATGATTCCTGCTCTGGTAGTTCATAGTGTCTTGGGAGTCACATATGATTTCTAATTGCTTCTCACCTGTACAAAAGGCCCAAGGTTGCTATGGTGATGCTGATGTCATCATCTAAGGTTGGATGTCACCGTGTGTCTACACTAAACATTGCAAGCAAAGGCTCAACTTCTAGAACAAAGAACAGTCCCTCCCCTACCACCAATGCACAGTGACTTCATAAGATAACAACTCAGAGGTTAGTGATCTAGGACTAAATAGCTTTTCTGTCACTCCCAACATGTGGTTCCCGTCTCTTGATTAAAGTTGTTCCTGTTCTCCAGCAAGTGAGGAGAGGAAAAGGGACAGAACCCACCTTATCATGGTTATGAATAAGACCATGAAGTAGCATTCATCACTCTGCTTATATTCCACTAGAGGCCTGGTGCACGAAGTTCATGCATTGAGGGGGAGGGTCCCTCAACTCGGCCTGTGCCCTCTCACACTCTGGAACCCCTTGCTCCTTACCCCTCACCTGCTCGCTGCTCCTTACCTCTCAATTCACTGCTCCTTAGCACTGCCACAGAGGTAGGAGAGGTTCCTGCCACCACTGCTGTGCTTGCCAGCCGTGAGCCCAGCTTCTGACTAAGCAGCTCTCCCCCTGTGGGAGTGCACTGACCACCAAGGGACAGCTCCTGCATTGAGCATCTGCCCCCTGGTGGTCAGTGTGCATCATAGCAACCAGACATTCCACCAGTCATTCCACAGTTCGGTTGATTTGCATATGAGGCTTTTATTATATAGGATGAGGCCACACTTGTCTGCTAAGCAAGAAAGGCAAGACAATGCAGTCACTACCTGGAAGGCCATGTACCTTGGTTAAAAGCAGTTGAAGTATTCTCTTTCTGAATGAACCAAGGCCTGGCTGGTTCAGTGGTTGAGCATGGACCTATAAACTAGGAGGTCATGGTTCTATTGCTAGTCAGGGCACATGCCCAGGTTGTGGATCAATCCCTAATGGAGGGCATGGAGGGGCAGCCAATCTATGATTATCTCTCATCATTGATGTTTCTATCTCCCTTTCCCTCTCCTGTTCTCTCTAAAATCAATAAAAAATAAACAAGGGAACCAAGATATTTGGGGACAAAAAGAAATTTCTGCCACAGAGGTGTTAGGAAAATTCCTTTTTACTTTTCTGAATGTCCAGCAACTCATCTCTTCAATAAAGACATTGGCAGAGGTGAACTGTGCAGTCCACTTCAGCTCCAAAGTCAAAGTAATAGCGGGAGGCTCTTCCTTCTTCCCTAGGTTCACCCATACAGGGGGCACAGTGATGGGCTTTGTGCTGGGAATTTTGTTTAAAGTTCATTTCTTTTATTTGGAAACATCAGATGCTGACCCTACAGTGGTTCAGAGGAGAGCAGGGCATGGTTCTGAGAAGTACTGTGTGGAAAGAGTCAAGCCCATAATCCTCTCCCTTTGAGGCTGTAAACGCACTACTGACTGGGCCAAAGGAAACAATGGCATGATACATGGGAGCCAGAAGCCAGATATTATACTCAGACAGTAGTGGGTAACAGGAAAGCCTTCTGTTGTGAAGAGGTCAATGAAGGTATGTTTCCTCAGAAGAAAGGGGACCCTGGGGAGAAAAGCATGGGGCCAAGAGAAGCATGCACTCATTAATGGACTAAGGCAAGCAGCCAAATTATATTACCATGGAGTCCTAGGCTGAATGGCTTGACCTGTTTTTCCTACTGAAGGGAGAGTGTTTCTCTCAAGACCCTAGAAGTGTAGAATGCAGCTCCCTGGCTTGTGCCATTGGAACATTGGTGAACCACACCACATGGCTAAGTGGTGCCTAATACATCATAGTCCTGGGCAAGTCCCCTCCAGTCCTTCATTTCTGTGTGCACTGTGATTGAACAAGATTGCAAAGCACTTGTTAGAGCCCACCAATCAGAATGATAAACCCTAGAGAAGGAGCTCAGCTGGTCACTGTGGTGATTTAAATAGAATGTCTTTATTGAGACACATTGACAAATCAGCTCTGGCATTTCCATTTTCTCTGTAAGGTGAATTGTGGAAAGAGGTTCATTATAATAATTAAGGAAGATTTATGTAGTAACTACATTTTTCCCCTATATCCTGTTACCCTGCTGGTATTTTATTAACAAAAAGATGAATTGTAGATAGTGACTATTTAATTCCAAAAATGTGCTCCTGAATGAATTATTTGTAAGTTAGAATTTAAAAAGTGGATACATTTTGGTTTTTTTTTTTACATTTTAATTTGCTTTTTCTTTTTTTTTTTTTTTTTTTTTTTTTATTTTTTTTTTTTTTTTTTTTTTTTTTTTTTTTTTTTGGTGTGAATTTATTTTATTTTATTTTTTTTTAATTTTTTTATTTAATTACATAAAGTATTACAAAGATTAGTACAAATATCTCTTTTTTCCCCTGCCCTTCTCCCAGCCTCCCCTTCCCCCCAGTGGTCTGTGTCCTTTGGTTATGCTTAAATGCATGCATAACAGTCCTTCGGTTGATCTATTACCCCCCCCTCCCCCCCTCCATCCTTGTTGCTTTAGTTTGACAGATTGTTTGATGCTGTTCTGCCTCTGAATCTGTTTCTGTTCACCAGTTCATATTGGTTATTATTATCCATAGATGAGTGACAACATGTGGT
>PVJC01010495.1:0-43600 GCA_004026665.1 Murina feae
ATAGATAGATAGATAGATAGATAGAGATAGAGATAGATAGAGATAGATAAATATAGATAGAGATAGAGTTAGAGTTATAGAGATAGAAAGAGATAGGTATAGAGATATAGATATAAATATAAATATAGATATAGAGAGATAGAGATAGATATAAATATATATAGATAGAGATAGATATAAATAGAGATAGAGATAGAGATAGAGATAGAGATAGAGATAGAGATAGAGATAGATAGAGATAGAGATAGAGATATCCTATTGGTTCTGTTTCTTTGGAGAATCCTGATAGGTACAGAGACTAAAGAGCAAGGGGAAACTGATTATTTTGCATAATCAGAAGGTGTCCTGAAGTAAGAGACAGATATATCTTTTTTGCTGTGGCTGGAAGTGTGTGGAATGGGGTGAAGAGCATCTAAGAAGAGCAGATTTAAGACTTTGAGAGCCAGACATACTTGATGTGTTTTGGCTAAAAAAAGAAAAACTCGTGATGCCTCCAGAATCGTCATCACAGCCAACACAAAAGCGGCAGGACAGGGCCCAGAATGGGTACCGACGCTGGGTAAGGAAGAATTGAGCTTTTTATTAGTTTCAACAAATTATTTAACTTCTAAACTTCTTAATATCTATAAAATAAAGAGAACAAAACATATCTCAGAGGATTTTTATGAGAATTAAATAAGATGTAAAGTGGGTCTGACACAGTTAATGTTCAAAAATTGCAGCTGCTGCAAATATTATCCTCATCATTATTACACGTGTAATTGTGATGTGGCTTTGCAAATTTTCATATGTTTAGTTGAAAACCATTAAAGTTACAGTGGGTGACGTGGGTCAGTAAGCACTATCATAATAGTGTGGTTAAATATTGTCACAGTAGTTACAAGATACTGAGAAACAAGTATGTCCCAGGCAACAGGCTAGTGTTTTGAAAACCTAATCTTATTGAATCCTCACCACAATCCTGTAAGGCATATTTTTTTCAAAGAAGGAAAAGTAGAATCGGAAGAGTTCAAGAACGCTCTCCAGGTCACACAGCTAATAAATGGCAAAGCAGAAACCTCAACTCAGGTGTGTCTGACCTCAAAGCCTGTACTTTTTTGGTCCTTTCTGGATTACCTGCCACTGACTCGAGGTCCATCATTACCCATCTGCTTTGTTCATATGAATAAGCCTGGTGCCTTGCTTGGTGCCAGGCATCTGTAGACACACAGTACATACTTGAACGAAAGAAGGAAGGAAAAAGGAAAGAGCTTTCCTTAGCATTGCATTCTATACCTCCCTGACAAGGAACCGTGGCTTTTTCATACTTGCCTTGATGCTGAATGAAACAGGTTCTTGCCACACTCTCCCGTCCACAACAAAGCCTTGGTTGGTCCCATCTGTGGCCACAAAAGTAAAGCAGTCGGTCCAGGAGTCGCTTCCCGAGTGTCTGTAGGCCACGTTCCCGCTGTCTACGTCCTGCTGAGTGAAATTGTGTTGAAGCAACGCTGTTCCCCGCAGGTAGAGCTGGCCGTGTAGCGGGAGCCGGGCCAAAAGGAAGGTGAGGTTCTCCACTGGAGTGTCAGGGTCGGTCAGCTGCAGGAGGTCAGCAGAAAGCAGGCCTGTGGCCCCTTCAGTCAGTCTCAGCCCCTTGTTCTTGGTCACCACGGGTAAGGCTCTGTCCACAGCTTCCAGGATGATCTCAAACACCCCGTGCTTGGTCTGCAGTCCATTGCTGACAATGAATCTGGCAAAGAGAGGCAAGGCAGCCCTTCAGCATGGATTCTTGTGTCACCATCTACTGGAACGAAACGATAACAACACACACCTTTACTGAAGGAGATGCCGTGTTGAGACTCAAATGAAAAATCAAGGGCAGGCCTTTCAGAGGACACCATTCTATTCAATAAGTCACCAGGTAGCACGCAAATTGCCCATCCCACATCCAAACGTATTTCCTCACTCACACCGATGACAGACTCTTGTGGTGGAGCAGGCAAATGCTGTCAGTGATATTTCTCAGGCTAAATAAGGTTCTTTGCCCCAAATAGGAATGTCACATCCAATTAGACCCATTGCATGAGCTTGCAGAGAACTCATTTTACAGATTTATACTCTTTCAATTGTATTTTCTTTGTGGGAATTTATTAAGCTAAGCTTTTTAAAAAATAGGTTTTTTTTATTGATTTCAGAGAGGAAAGGAGTGGGAGAGAGAGACAGAAACATCAATGATGAGAGAGAATCACTGATCCGCCACCTCCTGCATGCCCTGCCCTTTGGATTGAGCCTGCAACCTGGGCATGTGCCCTGACTGGGAATCAAACCATGACCTCCTGGTTCATAGGTCAGCGCTCAACCACCCAGCCACGCTGGCTGCGCTAAGCTAAACTTTTAAGACTAACAAGTGGAGGCTAATCAAGTGCTGAGAAGGCAGAATTTGGCTAATTCACTGTATTTGTATATTTCTTAAGGACAGGTCACATAAATGAGCCATGTAATCATGCCCAACTTATCTCTCTTTCTGGGCCTCATTTCCACTCTTCTGCAAAGTGAAAGATTGACCAAATGATCGCCAAGTACCATCCAACTCTGAAATATCGTGTGATACTTTAATCCCTTACATTTTCTTGTGCTTCTACATTTGCCCTTTACAAGGTATGTGGGAGTTATGGTAGACGAGGATTATTTCCCTGCTTTAAAGAAAAGAAAATTATAGCAGAAAGATGATAAGGCAGGGAGGAGACAGAGCTGGGACTGGAACCTGGGTCTTTGGACCCCATACCATCTGCTCTTACAGAGTTATTAATAAGTACTAGTTTAGCAATCCACTGAGAAAGAGTGGTGTATCTGAGCACCACTGCAGAATTATAAAGAGAAAGCTGAAATTATGTACATTCAAGGTAAGCAAAATCTCTCTCAATCTTGAGTTTGTGATACCACAATATGCTTCTTATTACTGATCAATAAATCGCATCTTACCCGCCACTGCCAATCTCAAAATAAAACTAATTTAAATGATCTTTAGAAAATTTCAATGTGTAATTTTTATTTTAAGGAAAATTTAGAATGTCATTTAATTAAGCAAACAAAATGTACTAGTAAAACTCCAAAGTTAGGAAATCACTACTCTCAAAATGAAATTGACAAATTCACCATATACTTCAAAATATACTTCCAAATTATCATGGAGTTGCCATATACTATCGTTGCCAGAAATATTCACGGTGGACACACTCTTACATTTTTACATGAATGTAAAAATCTCTAAAAATAATTTCATCTGAATATAGCAAAATTGGTTCAAATTATAGAAGAACTTTATGGAGGTTCATATTTACTTATTTATTTTGGTCAATTTTATTTATTTTATTTCTTTTTATTGAATTTATTGGGGTGACAGTGGCTAGTAGAATTGTATTGGCTTCAAGTGTATACTTCTACAATTCATCATCTGTATATTGTGCTGTGTGTTCATCACCCAAAACCAAGTTTCCTTCCGTCGTTATTTATCCCCCTTTATCCTCTTCTACTTCCCCCAACATTGGAGGTTCTTCTTTTAACCAGAGAAGAAATGCGGTTTATATTTATTTTACTAATCTGACAAATTTGACTAACAAGTTCTTTAGTCTTTGCAAAAATATGCCTTGTCCTTCAAGATGTGAGGGTTGTTGCCTTGCTTTTGAACATGAAGGAACCTGGAACCAGGTTGTGTGAGCACAAGGAGTGGACCAGCTGGCCCGAGGCACAGGACCGAGGGAGAAGAGCAGCTGGACACCAAGTGAAGGAGATGAGTTTGGCTGACCCAGATTTTGCTTTGAAGGCTGAGCTACAATTTTTGAGCTTTTTAATTATCTAGTTGATAAGTCTGCCTACAAGGAAAATATAATGGTAGAAAAAGGAATCTATGTCCAAAGAGTTTAAAATGCTAAGAGAAATATAACAAATACAGCAAATCTCAACATTTCACATACCTAGAATTGTAAAGAATATAGCCTGTTGTGTGTTTCCTTTCTCCACAGCATAATTTTACAGTTTGAATAAGGGTATTAAATTTTAGAATTACAGATGGAACAAAAATCACCTTGTTGCCTTAAAACAAAACCATTGGGTTTCCTTTCCTAAAACTGAACTTTTAGTCAATATATTCTAAGCAAAGAGGATAATTTCACTGCTGAATTGTGAAATGTTAACAAAATTAGTGTTGTTTTTTTTTTACAAAAAGAAAATCGAAGCACACCCACAAAAATATATGTTCAACTTTTTACTTCGACCTTGACAGTGTCGAAGACCAAATGATGGGCATATTTAGGTATAAAAATCATGTCTATTTCCCAGGGACAGCTTTCCATGGGGTGATGCCTTTATTCTGTTGTTTTCCTGTTACTTTTTCTCATGTCCTCCCTGGAGCCTGTCATCTGACCAGAGCAAAACGAGGAGGAGGCTAGACATTCCCTCAACACTTCCAATTTCCCCCTTCCCCACTTACCCCACCCAGAAACTCGTTTCATGCCTCCCCTCTGACCCGCTTCCACAAATAAAGTGGCCCTCTCTTCCCTACCAGATCCCTATATGAAAATGTGCTCTTGTGGAGAATTTTCAACCAGCCATTTATGATTTAGCACAAATTTCAGCTCGGGGGCACATATTTTTGGTATTAGCATTAATTGTGGAATTAAAGATTTGGTGCCCCAGGAAAGCATGTCAACTCTCCCAGGAGAAGGGAGGGGAAGGCAGGTGGGAGGCGGGTTCAGGAGCCAAGAGGTTGGGTGGGAGCTCTGGGCACTGCCAGGGGCTCAACCAGAGGCCACCAATGTGAGTTTCTGACTCAGTCTTTTCTCTCTGGAGCCTGAACTCACTCCAACAATGCCTGACCAACCGGGTCCACAGAGCTCAGCCTCAGGGTGGCTGCATTTACCTATGAGCGTGTGACCTGTGTGAGGATGCTGCTGTTGTCTTAGGATCCAAGCTGTCCATCTCAAACGCCTCCCTGCCTGATCACAGGGGTCTGCCTGCCTTGGCACTCGGCTGCCTGACATCAGACAGATGGGAGTGAGGGCAAGCAGAGCAGGGACCACAGAAGAGAAAGAAATATGTTTACTGAAGCCAGTGCTCCCAGCGGGGACAGCCAGGCAGCTGTCCGCACTGACCTAAAGCTAATAAGCCAGTGGTAAAAAGGATGCAGTTTCTAAACATGACTGGCTCAAACCCATCATTCACTTTCACAAGTGACAACACAGGCTATGCACAGGCAGGGGAACACTGTCAGGGGGAGAGGCAGAGCGAACCGTCCAAGTAAGCCTAGCAGGACCTTCGGGTGCAAGGAGGGCAGCGCTGTTCACGTCTGCAAAGGTTAACCAGATGATCTTCCAAATGTCCCCCTCCCGCCCCCTCGAAGAAACCTCCAAATACAGCCTCACGTTGCCAAACAGCGATGCCATGGCCGTGATGGCACCCCGACTCGGAAGCTGGTGGTAGCAGGTCGCAGCTCCTTCCGTGGGTCCGTTTTGTTTGTTTCCTTTATCACACTTCCCCCGAGAAGAGGCACAGCCAGGATGACCATTGTTCTCCCGAAATCTGGGGAATGACTCTCCGGTTTGTCTGGGTGCCTGCCTGGTCTGATTTCACCATCGCCATGGTGCTTCCAGGCTTTCTGCATCTCCTGGCAATAGAATTGGCTGCAGAATCTGCCATCTGTCATGGCATTTAAAGGATAAAAATGGAATCATAAATAGAGCCAGTTCCTGGGGGGGGGGGGGGGTGGGGGGAGTCCAGCCGGCATGTCAAAATGGAGGACATTAGCATGTTCTTTTCGTGCTCTGCTGCCAGCAGCTGAAGTCAGCTTGCTAATCACTTGGTGTCATCTGTCCTAGGACGCTCTGCCAAATCTTTCTTCCAGGCCAGCAGCACCAAACAATGCGGGGGAAATTTATGATTCACAAAATATTTCTGCAGAAGGTAAAATGTGATCATTAAACGCCCCCTTTCCCCGTTTAATTAATGCTGCCATACCTTCCATTAAAAAGAGGAGGTGGGTGGGATTCTCTACCACAGAATTTATCTCTCCTACCCAAGCCAAATTTCTTGCCAGATTTAACAGCAAGCGACATAAATTTAGGTGATTAGATTGGTTGCATATATTTAATTTTTAAAAAGCACCACGATCACACTTTCATTAAAGCAGGCTTTCGGCTTTGGTTCAGTGCCACTTGACAAACAGCACAGCCGCCCGTGATTGGGTTAGGGAACGACAAGATTAAAACCAGGGTCTGGGGCAGATGCTAGGCTCTTCCGTTATAAATATGCAAACTCGCTGGCCGAACCTCAGCACGACACAATGAGGAAGTTCCGTCCCACGAGTGAAGAGTCTCCACAAGTCATTGGTGCAGTGAGGTCTCGTGGGAAGAACTCTCCAAAATGAGGTCTCAGCCCAAAGGCAGCTCTGATTCTGGTATTTCAGTGTGGGTGGCTTTCTTTGCCTGTTGGACCCTCAGTTTTCTCAGGCATAAAATGGGTACAAACTGTCTCTCGAGGGGGGAGGTGGAGGGAAATGTTACACGGAAAAGGGTCTAGCACACTGCCTGATGTATGCGGGTGGAAGCAATACTATCGTTCCCTTGGGTCAATGAAAGGATGAGACCCAATTAATGCGTTCAACCTTTGTTGTTTATTTTCTCCCTGTAGACCTGCCGCCTACTCTTGAGTCATTCAAACATCACCTTCATAATTTTGGCCATTTTCCTGTATTACCTGTACTCTTATTACTTAATATTTCGCTTCATATCAGCTCACGTTTTTGTGGGTTTTTTTGCTTCATATCAGGTACTTAAAAAGAAACCTTTTAACTACTAAAAACCACCATAAATACTACAAAGTACATATAAGAAAATGGTGTTTTTAATTCTAGCTAGCTATTGTTGCCCAACGGCTTGGAGCCTGCAGCTTGTGCTCCCTGTTAAAAAGGGAAAACAGACAATGCTGAAAAGCTGTTCAGGACATATGAGCACAGGCCTGAGACATCCTCCTGGCAACCATCCGAAGCGCGGAGGACACTGAAGGGAAGAGAAAGGGAGTGGCTTCTCACTCATGATCCCCTGCCGCCTGGCCATCCTGACTCATGTTGCGCCTTTATATCACTCACTCTGGGCAACGGGGCTGCAGTCTTTTCGATAAAAGAAAACCTTGCTCAGAAGAAGTCCAGTGAGGCCCCTCAAAGCTCAAACAAAAACAAGACAAAGCTCTATTAGTAAGCTGGGGTGAGGGCCCAGGGCCCCGCCCATTCAGCCTCTTGATTTTCTGTCTCTGGGAATGCTGAGGTGTCTTCTGTATCTCGCCAGTGCCCTTCAGAACTTACTTAGAACAAGGGACTGGGCCGGGCCAGGCGTGGCTGGTCCTCACGGCCTCCATCTCACACAGATTCCTCACACAGGATTTACCAAGACCACCTCTGCACGGAGGCCCAAGAATTGGTATTTTTATAAATCTCCCGGGTAATTTCTAGATCCTCAAGATCTAGAGGAATTTAGAGATTCTTGGGATAAATGATCGCTAAAGTGCCCTCTAGTAAGGCTTTCTATGGCTGTGAGTTAGGTAAGTTTTTAAGTATCATCAACTGTGGAGATTTTGTTTTCCACTCTTAGTTCATCACCACCATCTGATTGATACCTAATATTCACTTATTCATTGGATTCTTCAGCAGGGTCACTGGCTTCTCCAATAAAGTTAGTAATGCCTTCCGTAGACTCTCTGGTGAGTACTGACTGGGAGGAACGGGAATAGAGGAGAGCAAAAGGTTCTAGAAACAAGCAAAAAGTTAAAAGCCCTGAATCTGATATCCATGAGTTCAATCAAGAAGCACCACTGTCTAGTAGTTATTGGGGTAAAAGGAACAATGTAACTTCTTTCCTCCCTTAATATTATGTTTGGTATTGTAAAGATAGGACAGGAAAAGGTGCAAGGAAAGGATGTAATAAAAAATGGTAACAGTAGTAATAACAGCAGCTAATGCTTATTTTGTTCTTCTTATGTGCCACATACTGTTTTGAATTTTTAATATATATTTTTTATTGATTTCAGAGAAGAAGGGAGAAAGGGGGGGGGAGAGAGAAGAACATCAATGATAAGAGAGAATCATTGATTGGCTGCCTCCTCATGCCCTATACTGGGGATCAAACCCATAAATCGAACCATGACCTCCTGGTTCACTGGTCGATGCTCAACCACTGACCCACACCAGCCAAGCAACACATGCTATCTTAAGTACTTTATCTGTATAAGCTCATTTAATCCTTCCAACAACCTGGAGGCAGGTACTATGAGCATCTTTCCTTTTCACAAAGAGGAAACAGAAGCACGGGGGGAAGTGTGGCTTGATGAGGGCCAGTGGAGGCAGTAAGTGCAAGTAATCGGACCAAATAATGGCGGCAGCGACTGACCTTAAGCCTGTGCCTCAGGAACTGTACTGCATCACCTCTTGAGCCAAAGAACCTATATCTCATGTTTTATTTAGTTGATGTCTAGCAACCTTCAAGCACTGAATTGGTTATGAAGATATTGATTAATCAGATGATTTTCTGCTTGTTAAGGAAATTTGTCAAGAGAAAAAACAAGTATTCGTTCAAACGTCCTTGGATTTTTCTGTTTAACTATTCAACTATCCAAATCTTGATTCTTAATTCTAAAAAAGCAAGCAAAAATCATCTGGACTGACTTTTAATTCGTGGTTATCATGGCAAACCTATTGAATTGAGATGGATAAAACTGTATAACAGAGTGTGGTATTTGAACCTGGGTGTACTGGTGCACTTTAGAATTGATGGGGAACCATTGAGTAACACAGGAATAGGCTGCATTTATGTTATTTGATGGCACTCCTTTGAACGTGGTACTCTGTCTGACAAGGTGAAAGTTATTCAGAATCCCTGCAGGTATGACAGATGAACTAATGCTCTTGGGGCCTCCTTCTTAATTGGTAAAACTCATGGTTGGATATGTACCGTGATTCCCCCAAAGGCTAGTCCAGAATTTCTTGGTTCTTATCCTAGCCCTGAAGACCTGCATGTCTCTTAAGGACGTTGACTTTGCCAGCTCTGAGAACAGCCAGATGATAGGCCCTCTGGAGTTTTTCCTGCTTTAAGAGACTGGAAACAGATTTCAGTATTTTAAATGAGGGTAGACTTTCACTAATGTAGTTTCCACCAGATTGTTATTCATTCCAGTGATTTATTTGACGCACAGTCCTTGAACAGGTGCACAGCCCCCCATCATAACATTGTTTCTATGGGGAAATATGATCCACTGTGTGACAATATGATTTATGATATAGTTACCCAAACACATTGTGTCACAGGCAGTATCTGCTTATGCCAAATGTTTACTAGTAAATACCTTTCCCTCATATAGAAAAACATCCTCAAAAAAGTGGTAAGTTCCTTCTCTATGTCTCCCTTTAGAAGGTATCCTCATGTCTCTACATTCCTCCTCACAGAACAGCTTGCATTGAAATCTGCTTATGTGTTTATTTTTAAACAAGCCCTCATTTCTTGCCTTGCTGCTGTCATTTCAATTGTGCACCTTAACCTTTATACAACTAGGTAGTGGAAGAACACAGATATACCAGAGCTGTAAAAGGATTCATTTTCCCTTCCTTTCATCTTTCTAAGCATTAATTCAGGGAAGGGGTTCTTTTTTAAAAAATATGTTTTTATTGATTTCAATGAGGAAGGGAGAGGGAGAGAGAGAAAGAAACATCAATGATGAGAGAATCATTGATCAGCTGCCTCCCACACAACCCACACTGGGGATCCAGCCTGCAACCCAAGTGTGTGCCCTGACCAGGAATTGAACTTTGACCTCCTTTTTCATATGTTAGCGCTCAACCACTGAGCCAGGCCAGCTGGGCCAGGGAAGGAGTTCTGAGACATTTACGAGCTCACCTGAATGCGTCCCTGTGGACAGGTGCCTTCCTCTTATGCACGTAGCAGACTGCCTGTCCTGCTATGTCCATTTGGCTGAAAGTTGTAATAGGGACTCCAGGGTAGTGGACATACTCCACTCGGCCATGTCGCGGGGGGGAGGTGATGACGTAGAGCAGTTCCTCAGGCTTGTCTGTTCCATCCACAGCCGAGAGAGTGCTGGTCGTCAGGAAACCCCTATCACCTTGCAGCACCACAAGTGGCTTCGCAAGGATGACAATATCACCTACAGGGCAGAAGAGGTTGTGGTCGGGAACCCGATTTAAAAAAAAAAAAATGTCCAAAGTCAGAAAACAACAACAACGAAGGCCAAACTGTGCAGAAATCAAAACTAGCATGAGGGAGAAAGGGTTCTGTAACTATGATTAATGAAAGAATTGGGCAAAAGCTAGGAGTAGGTATTACACAGAAGAGGAAACACATATGGCCAATAAAAATACAAATAGATGCTCCATCTCAATAATCGAAATACAAATCAAGATCACAATAAACTGCCATCTCGTAATCGTCTGATGAGAAAAATGTAGAAGTCTGATGACAGGAAGTGTTGAAAAGGATGTGAATCAAGATCATCTTTCCTCTAACTCCAGTGGAATACACTGGTACGCAATCTGGCATTATTTTGTAAAGAGTCGGAGATCACGTTCGCCTTGACCCAGAAGTTCCACTCCAGCTGTGTCCTGGAGAAGCACCCAGGAGGCACGCACCGGGAAGGTCACCGTGGCACTGTTTCTAATGGAAAACGCTGGCAACAACCCAAATGTCTTTTTAAAAAGTGAATATCATATAAACAAACTGTGGTCTCTTCATACAACCGAACCTTACACAAAGGCAAGATGGATGGACGACAGCTCCCTGCAGTCACACAGATAGATGTAGCTTACTAACATTTATTAGTTTCGTGAGCCAGTCCCAGAATACTATAAACAATAGTGAGAGAGAAATTAACATGAAAGTCAGGATGGAGGGTGGAAAGAGGTAGACGTTGGTTACTGTTCACGCTGTTCAAGGACTGAGTTGAATGGCAGTTGAGTAGGTGTTTATTAATATATTTTTAGAAGAATATATGAATGAATGAGTGAAGCAGAGGGGGTCACACATGGACAATGATACAGAGTTCCACAAATGAAGGATTATAATCCAATTGTATTCATTAAAGAATATGGTCATACCTAAGATACAGAGCTTGCACTCTGTGCCAGGCACAGGTCTCGGGGCTCTGCCATGGTCACACCAATGCTATAAGGTGGGGTACTGCCATATTTTCCAGATTATAAATGAGGAGGATACTGAGGCATAGAAATGCTAACTTGTTAATTACTACACAATTAATAAAAGATGGAGCTAAAGCCTGTACTCCGGCCATCTGACTCAAGAGCACAAGCTAAAACTCTATTATTTTGTTTCCTCTCTTCAATATATAGGGATTTCTTATACTTCAACACTAAATGGGTGAATAGCCAAAAGGAAATGTGAGTGAAGGACATGCCAGACCAATTCTAATTTTAAATATACAAATGTCAATAAAACTTTAAAAATATATTCTGTCCCATGAGAAACAAGTAAAAATAAAACAGCAAGCAGATATAACTTTTGCCCAGTGCTTCTCATGAGGGGTGATACTGTCCGTCCCCTCCCCCCCCCGCCCCGGGCAATGTCTGGAGACATTTTTGGTCATAATTTTGGCCACTGTGCAAATCAGAAGACACAGCACACCTGGGGGGCCTCATGTTTTATATAATATCTCTCAAATGAAATCAAGCCAAGTGCTCACTATTAGGATTAGGATTTAGTCTAACAATTCAGTGCAGTTTCAAATAGAGATGAATCTATGAATATCAGCCTTTGAGCCAGGAGGACATGGTTCAATTTCCGGTTGGGGCACAGGCCTGGGTTGTGGGCATCACCCAGTAGGGGGCGTGCAGGAAGCAACAGATCAATGATGCTCTCTCATCATTGATGGTTCTAGCTCTCTCTCCCTCTCCCTTCCTCTCTGAAATCAATGAAAATATCTATTTTAAAAAAGAACCAAAGAGAATAAATTCAGAACCTTTGACAATGTTAACAGGTTAATGTATTCACAAGTCCTTTTAGGAAATAATCATATGTCAGCTGAGGCAGACTGGTTTCCTTTTCTTTTTGGGGAACTAGTTTCTATTGCTCAGCCTCCCTTAGCATAGAGAGTAATTGTAATTCAGCCACTGGAATACAAGAAGCCTCCAAGCCTCACCAATGAAATCCTCTCATTTTCCTCACTTTTGGAGTGACTCCAAGGCCTTCAGAGATGAGAATCCTAGCTAGAAAGAATCCCCAGAAGGCTGTGTGGAACATAGCCTTCTTCACCCCACCCCGCTTCCCAGGAATGTATGGTGAGAAGGCAACGAGAAGATGTCTGTCCTAACACATTAGTTGTCTGCCCTGAAATATTACTTGTGTTACATATATTTGTGATGAACAAGTCTTATGTTTGCAGAGAGAAACATCTAGCTTATCTGAGAGTCGCTTATTAGATAACTTGACGGAATATACATTTTCACAACTGAGAAACAAATAAATAAAATATATTATTATACAGCTCAACATAAACATCTCACAATCAATCAAACTAACTTAAATTTTGTTTTAAAAGATTCAGGAGAACTGTAATTTTACCATGCACATGAAGTAAGATTTTTACTGCACTTAAGCATCTGATTTAGCTCTAGGGTTCTTGGCAGCCAAGGCAAAAAAAACCCAAAAAACCCAAAAAACTATCTATATAAAAGTCTAAGTGACTATTCAACCATTTGAATGGTAGCTATAACCACTGGGGTGCTGATGCTCCAACTGGTAGGTTATATTGCTGCTGGGGCCCTGTCAGTCCGAATCTGGTTCACCTGCACCAGATTCCCTTTCAATGTGCAACAGAATCCATGCACTGGGCCACTAATTAAAAAATAAATAAAAAAGGAAGTATTCAGTCAATCAAGCATGCATTGAGGTTCTAAGACTACGCTTGGTCCTGGATTCCCAGTCTAGATATGTATATAGTCTGGATCCTAGACTATATACATATGAATGAAATATGATCCTTACCCTCCTTAGTAATCGCTAAGCAGAAGCATGGGGGAGTGACATTGGGTTTCAAGGGCTTACTCTCCCTTGCTCATTCTCTCCCTTCCTTTGAAATTCATGTTCAAGTAATAATTCACTTTCTGATGATAAAACACATTGATTTAGCAATATTTTCCTTAACGCAAAACACCCTGGTCATTAAAGTAGGGTATGCAGCCATGTTGTGGATAGTCTGGATATCCAATAGGCTTTTTGTAAATACTAAAAGATAACAAATATATTGGCTACTGTTATGAACCTCAGAAATCTCAGGCAAAGTAGGTGAGAGGCCAAAGGATTGAATCATAAATGATGGATTTTCAGGTGTAAAGAATGAAAAGAAAAGAAAAGAAAAAATGGAAGGAAAGGAGGGAGGGAGGGGAAACTTGGAGTGCTTACAACAGCTCATTTCTGGTTATAAGTCGTGATCCCCGTAAACCTGTGTAGACATGCTTTTACCTTTTCCCACATCACTGATGGTGATCTGACAGTCAAACGCAGGTGACCTGTTGTCGCCATCCCAGAGGTAGAAGGTGAAGCTGTCTTGGTTTTGGGAATCCATTGCCCCGGTGTGGGTGTATCTCAGTGAGTTCAGGTCCACTTCCTCCTGAGTGCACTTCATGCCGGGGCGGAGAGGCACCCAGTCCCTCCCTGTCTGAAAGGGGCCAGAATTAGTCAGCTCCCCATGCTTTCTATCTCCCAGCTGTGTTGATGAACATTTCCTATATTCCCTGGAAACCTCCAATATAAATGATGTTCAGAGAAAGTCCAGTTCCATTTTTTATCACTTACCTTAGTTTTTCCTTTGATAGAGATATACTAAAACAATTTAAGACTTTGGGGGGAAAATAGTGTCATCCTAAAGGTTTTTTTACACAGTTGTGGGGGTTTTTGTGGCAATTCAACAGCAATGCTACTTGCGAGGTATTTATCATAAGCAATCAGAGCTGATTAAATATTCCAATTAATGAGAGCAGGTGGGTAATTGAGCTACTGGAATTGGTTCTTTAAATATTAAATGTGTTTCACCTGGGGTTTTCTATTTCTTCAGTTCATATCATTGTACAACTAATAAAAACTATATTATCAAACTGGTTTGTTATATGGGTGAAGAAGCTAAAACAAAAATAGAATGGATGTACTTATTTGTTATACATTGTACAGCCTTGCTGAAGCCAAAGCTCTCTCTTACTATCTGCATTAATACCCCGAGTTAGCAAAAACATTTAACTGCAAATATCAGAATTGTTTTTAAAACAAGCCAACATTAGTTATGCATATATTCTGTACAGAATTCTGTTCAGAAATTGTGGTATTTTCAATTAAAAGAGGCTCTTATGCTAGGGGGAGTTGACAACTGAGAGAATATCAGAAAAATATTATAATAAATCTGTGTGTGATTAACAATTCCCTCAAAACACATAGTTTTCCCCAAGAATAAGCCATAGACATCATTTGACATAATTCAAGAGAAATACTATCTTAAAAATTTACTTTATGATATTATCTTGCACTTTTCCTGTCTGGTTTAAGAGACTAAAACAGAAATTTAAATCACTTTTATTTTTCTTGACCCATTAATTCATCAGATTCCCAGTTCCTGAAAAACTGCTTTGCCCTCCTCTCCTCTCATTGTTTTACCACTTCTCTTTTTGTCATTCTTTTGGTAAAGTGTCCTCTTTTTAATGTTTTCCCAACTGATATTTGTACACAGCTATGTTCTGTTCCAGTGCTCACAGGGTAGCAATTAATTACATTGTAACAATCAAGCTCACTGTTTCCATCATAAGATCTATTTGCAAATTTAATTCCTAAAAACAGATTCTCTTTTAGGGTTTAAACTGGACAGCCTACAGCTGTATTTCACCTTTTTCTTTGCAATCTTTTCTCAGGAAGTAAGTACAGAAAATATCTTTTGCTCTCTCATCTCCCTCTAGTTCTCCACTTGCACTCCGCAATGTGAGCTTTGACTTGGCAAAGTCATTTGCCAACCATCGAAGAGATAGAAGGGTCAGATTCAAGGTGGGGAGACTAAGGGAAGTCAACAAGAAAACAAAAACCTGGAGACACTCCAAGGGGCCTGGAGTCCTGGCCCCTGGATTTGGAGCATCTTGGAGAAGCCCTAAAGAGCTGGGAGAAAATTACGTGGCGCCACGCTGGGAACCCGGACCCATCTGGATCTCCGCGCATCCAAAAACACTTCAGCTCCCAAGCCACCCAAACGTGTGAGCTCTCGCTGCATTTCTGCTTCATTACACTCTGAAATGAATTAAGGACACAGCTGTACCTCAATTTAAATCAGTGATTGCTCTTCACTTTGATTCTCTATAGTACCTACAATCTAAGACGATCAAGCTGTTCCACATAGAACGAATCCTTGCTGCCGATGGAGGAGTGTCTACATGGCATTAAAAGTTAAGCATTCAGTCGGGTAATCACACTGGGGGTGAATGGTGGCGGATGGCCGTAATCCACCATTCAAATAAGCAACGGATGGGTTACCCAAGTGACTTTGCGAGTGTCTGATCTGTAATTTGCGTTGGGCATCAGGCACGCGGTTTGAATCATTTGTTAAAAACTATCTTTTCTCCATTGTATTGACTCTGCTCCTTTGTCAAAGATCAGTTGGCTGTGTGTGTGTATGTGTGTGTGTTTGAGGGATCTCTATCCTGTTTCACGGATCTGTTTGTCTGTTCTTTGACCAATCCCACATTGTCTGGGTTACTACAGCTTTATAGCAAGTCTAAAATCAGATAATACCAGTCCTTCAATTTTGTTCTTCTTCGATGTTTTCCTTGTGCATTTTGCCTCTCCAACTAATCTTTTTTAAATATATTTTTTATTATTGATTTTTTACAGAGAGGAAGGGAGAGGGATAGAGAGTTAGAAACATCAATGAGAGAGAAGCATCGACCAGCTGCCTCCTGTACACCCCCCACTGGGGATGTGCCTGCAACCAAGGTACATGCCCTTGACTGGAATCGAACCTGGGACCCTTCAGTCCACAGGTCAACACTCTATCCACTGAGCCAAACCAGTCAGGGCTCTCCATCTAATCTTTAAAGTCAGTTTATTGATAGTCACAACAATTGCTCTAAAAATTAAATTTTATTTAAAAATTTTTTTAAAACTCTGGTGGGAATGAAGATACTTTAAAGGTTCTCATTAGAAACTAGACAACTAGCTGTACTCCAGCAACTTGCTCCGCCTTCCCTCCAAATTTAGGTACAATCTCAGTAAAGAGGGAGCAATGAAGAACCTCAATATTGGTTGAATTTACCCTGAATTCAGTAAGAAAATTTAGAATAGTGTGAGTTATCCCCAAACTAGGAAAATTAAATGTTTTAATTCTGGGGAAAATATGGCTATTAGAGAATAAATCCAGTTATAGAAATCTGCGAATTGAGAATATTTCTATCAGCTATAATTATTTTGAAAAATATGAGTAAAAAGGCCACTAACCTTAAGCTGAAGTTGCCCATTTTGGGGAAGCCTGTCAAATAGATAGTAAATCTTCCCCCTGGGAGTGTCTCCATCTGTGGCTGAAAGAACAGCACTAGAAATAATTCGAGTTTCACCCATATTCACTGTAATTTCAGCCTCCCTGTAAAAAGAAAGGTGTCTGGCTTGATATGAAAATAGAAGGTATTTGCTTTAGCAGAAGACGCTCATAATGACTCTTACAGTTTCCAGTCTTCAGCAACTAGGAAATAATATTCAATATCCTAATTATTGAAAATGACGAGTCAGTCTCATACAACAGGCTCTCATTCCACTTCACACATACAAGTCCTAAAAGACAGTTAGTCAGCAACAATGCATATGCTACAAGGGAATTACATACTTCTAATTGTTTGCACATACAGAGCTTTACAAGTTTATGTTGTAACTTATTTTATAAAATTATTTTGTTTCTAGTATTGTTTTTCATACAACATCAGCTTCATGAAGTAAGTGGTTCAGGTATTATCGCTCTAATTTTACAGACAGAAACTTACAGAGCTTAGATACCCACAGAGGTGCTCTGATAATGGTTTATGATATGCCACTAGGAGTTTGGTGATATTTGGGGAATTGGTGGCCCTCCACATTCCTCTCCGTCTCCACGGTACTATATGTGAAAGGATTTACTACGGTGTCTGTCACATAGCTAGTGTTCTCTTCACGGAGAAGTAGAGAGGAAAGTGTGTCATAGTCTGAATTACACTGAAAGAGAGCCCAGGACAAGAATTTGCAGGTGATTTCATTGGGAAGTGCTTTCAGGAACAGGAGGTAGAGTGAGGAGTGAGAGAAGAAAGGAGGAAGGATCAACAAAGGGTGTTTTTACTGCTGTGGGGCTCAGAGATGCTGAGATCTTTTGAAAAAACGTATGAAATATGCCTCAAATTGTGCTTTGCAGGCTAGGAGGCTGGGATATGTATCTATCCACTGTCTCCCACAGGGCAAAGGCTGTCCTGAGTGTCTCCACTATGCCTGAACACCAGCTGGATGGGCCACTGCTGCTTCAGAGAAGCCCCAAGGCAGAGAAGGAAGCAGCACAGTGTGGGCATGAGGGGTGGGCGCTGACAGTGTGCACAGCATGTTCCAGCACCTCCACAGCCGCAGTCAGAGGTGGGCTGTGGGGATGTGGCCCAGGCAACCAACAGCGTCTACTACAGCGTCCACAAGGAATGTCAAAGAATTGGTGTCAAAGCCCTAACAGGTCCAGTAAGGTGAGAGGAGCCAGTAGATTTGGTAGGAATCAAGGGAGCAGCTTTAATAAAATGGTAGAGGATGGAGACAGTGGGCAGAAATGGAGGAAGTGAACACGATCTATTCTTTCTTTTATTTTTATCTTTATTGTGAAGAGTATTATATATGTCCCCCTTTTCCCCATTGATTTCTTCTAGCCTTTGCTGGTCCCCTGCCCCAGGCCTTCACACTATTGTCTGTGTCCATGAGTTATGCATATATGCTTACAAGTTTTTTGGTTAATATCTTCCTGCCCCCCAGTTTGAAATAAATGACAAATGGGTAATCTTCCTAGTTTTAGAATGAGGATACCTGCTTGTAATAATAATAACTAACACTTAGGAGCTCTCACTATGCACTAGCTCATTTTTTCAAGCAGTTTTACATACTTTAATTCACTTAATCCAGGGATGGGGAACCTTTATTTTGCCAAGGGCCATTTGGATATTTATAACATCATTCACAGGCCATATAAAATTATCAACCTAAAAAATAGTCTGCTATATTTGGTCCAGCATTTAATTAACTCACCCCTAATGCCTTCTCAGAACAGATCAAATGATTTTTCAGTCCTTACATGGCCCACAGGCCACAGGTTCCCCACCTCTGATTTAATCCTTGCAACAACCCTGTGAATAAGATATGTTATTATCCCCATTTACAAAGAGGTAGAGAGAGGTTAAGTAACATATTCAAGGTCACACCACCAGTAAGGGGCTGAACCAAGGCAATATGGCTCCAGAATTTGCTCTCTCAACCACTAACTCTACCCCTATGTTTTGTTAGAAGAAGAAATAAAAAGGGAGAGATTGGAAATGCAAAAGAAAAAAATATTATGGAGCGCATTCTGGGAGGAGGCAAGAGGTGATATACCAAGGACACAGATGGAAGAAAGAGAAGTGGGAATATAACTTCCTCACCGCAGGACAGAAGGAAAGATTTCAAAGCAGGGTTGGAGGAGATTTGGTGATTCTGTAGGTGAAGCTATCCCAGGAAGTTTAATAGCAACACTGTAGCAAGAAATAGTCAATTAGAATTGAGGGAGTGTCTTATTAATTTTACCTGTCTGGTCTTGATTTTCTTAGCATGGACAATAATAACTACTCCCCCCAATTTTGGGTGTTTTTAAGGACATAATATATGTGAAAAAATCAAACACACTATCACATAGTAAGCACTTAAGAAATGCCAGTTTCACCTCTTTCAAAAAGGAGGTTTCATAATACTGCAATATTCTTCATATTTTCTTTTTTATAAATCATATCAAGTCATACCAATCCAACACTCTAGCTAGAGAAGAAATTTCTCTTGGGTACTCTTAGTCAAACTGACGTCTGAGATGCAACGCTCCAAAATACTGTCATCAGTATTTCCCATAATGCTTTTCAAGGGCCTTCTGATGGTCCCTAAGAGAATAGCAGGAAAGTTGGCAGGGGCTTGTCTGAGGCCCTGTTTTATGCAAAGTGGAGAAGACTTTGGGAGTTTACACACTTTCAGAAAGTTGTTCACTTCCTGATAAAAACTTGGACTGTTTACTCAATGCAACTCACTGCACCATTGACTATAGAGATGAAGTTGATCAAAGGGCGGATACTTCTCTACACTCAGCACTGGAAAACAAACGTCTAAACTTGTCCATTCTGTACAGTTGCCAATCATAAGAGAAATGGCTGGAGCTATCCTATATAATAAAATCCTACATAATAAAAGGGTAATATGCAAATCAACGCAACAGTGGAACGACCAGTGACTATGATGCACAATGACCACCAGGGGGAAGATGCCCAATGCAGGAGCTGTCCCCTGGTGGTCAGTGCATTCCCACAGGGAAAGTGCCACTTAGCCAGAAGCCCAGAAGCCAGGCTCACAGCTGGCAAGTGCAGCGGCAGTGTTGGGAGCATCTCCCACCTCTGCGGCAGCGCTAAGGATGTCTGACAGGGAGCAGGCCTAAGCAATCAGTCAGACATCCTTAAACATTTCCTGAGGGCTTCCAGGCTGTGAGAGGGTACAGGCCGGGCTGAGGGACACCCCCCACCCATTACCTCACCCCCAGTGCACAAATCTCAATCTCATGCACCAGGCCTCCAGTAGAAATATAATTGATAAAGATTATATCCTATGATCACATGCTGATCAACTACAGAGGGAGATACTTAGAAAGTCTGCAATTAATAATGTCAGCCCAGAATTTTTAAAGAGCTATTATTTTGACATCAGGTGGCAAGGGATGTTGATTCATATGGAGCATGGTAGAGGACTGCTGGACAAGGAAATACCAAATGATAGAGTGGCATTGGTATATCTCCCTCAGCCACTCTGAGTTAAAGGTTTGGCCCAATCCGCAGTGAGGACTTTCTGCAGCTAACAGTATCACAGTTTAGTTGAATTTACATATTAACTACACTTTGGTGCACATGTTTAAATATTTAATATACTGTTCATTTTATATTGTAAGTTTGGTCATTCTTAATTATTTAAAATTTAAGTCGAAGTTTTAGAGAAAAACCAAATAATTAAAGGACTCATTCAAGAATTTTTAAGAAGTAGTTACATTAACTAACATTTGCACATAAGTTCTAGATGCCTGGGTAGGTGGGACAAACTGTGACAGACAGCAGCAACTAAAGACCTTTCTCTCAGTGGGCACATGCTGCGTTTACACCTAGCCTTCCAGATCAGAATTATACGGAGACTCTGAAAGGGACTCTCCTCAGGTAGCTTACTTGTTCAGCGTGGGTTTCTCATCATTGACTGGGGTGACCTCTACCGAAATGGTCTTAAGTATCTTATGTTTCCCATCAGACAACTGGATTGTGAAGTCATCAGCAAGGTTCTCTGAATCATCATGCACATACATCAACCTCATTCCTGGAAAGGGGGGGAAAAAAGGGAGAAAGTGAATTTTTCTTGTGATTGGACAATTCCAAAACACAGCACAGATAATTATTTTCACTTCCAAACCATCAATAATCAGTGCAATAGGGTGAAATTAAACTGTTTCATGCAGAAAGAATATCCTCTTAGCTCATCTAAAAATTCCTATGTGAATACTTTAGTATTTGATAAAGGTTTATTTAAAACAAGTGAGAAAATGACATATTATTTGATAAGCTACATGAGAATAAGGTATTGAGGTGCTCGAATTAAATAGAAAATTAGTTCATTACTTGGGGGAAATTATACTTAAATCCCCACCTCATGTAAAAAAAGCAAAATAATTCATGTGGAAATGCAAAGAAATCCAGAGAGCCAAAACAGTCGTGAGAAACAACAATTTTGAAGGGCTCACAATTTTTTACTTCTGTACTTAAAAACGTCAATTATAAGGCAAATGAAATATGAAAAATCTTATTCATAATATGTGACAAAAATAAAACATTAATATTTAATTATCTCTTATACATCGATCTGAAAAAGTGAGTAAATGACATTATCAGGTAATTCACAAAAGGGGAAACATATATGATCAATAAAAATAAAAATAGGTTCAATATTATTCATCTAAGAATTTTTCAAATCAAGATAACAAGGAGAAACTATTATTGACTAATAAATATGCAAAGACTTTTTAAAACAATATTCATCATTGACTAGGAAATAGACATGCTTATGCATGTGGTGGCAATGGCCATTTTCCCATACAAATATTATAAATGCTCACCTTTTGTTACCAAGTAATCTTATTATAAAAATTTATGAAAAAGAAATACAGACATGTACACCAAAATTTATGTTGTATAAATAAATGTAAAATATGCTTATTGATATGTAACTTGTAATACCAAGAAATTAAGTTATCTGCATATCTGATCTAACAAAAGAGTAATATGCAAATTAACCATCTCTCCAGGACATCTAAACCACACCCACCAGCCAATCAGAGTGGCTGTATGCAAATCAACCCAGCCAAGATGGCAGCTGGCAACCATGGAGCTAGAGTAAACAGCAGGCTTCAGTTGCAACTGCCTGCCTAGGCTGGCTGATCCTCTGCTCACGGTAACAATGTTTCAATTATAGAAGCAACGGAGCTAAAACAAACAGGAGGCTTCCTTACCTGCCTAGGCCTCAGCTCAAAGCAACAGTATTTCAATTATAGAAGATAAATAGAAGATAAACCCCAGAAACCTGATTCCAGCCAGCCTAGCTGGGACCTTGGGTCAATGGGAGCTGTGAGCAGCTTGAAAGCCTGAAAACAGCCCTCAACCCGTCACCCAGGCTGGCCACACCCCAATGGGGTGAGGGCCCACACTGGGGGGCTTGGCCAACCTGCAAATAGCCATCAGCACCTCACGCAGGCTGGCCAGGCATGCCAGCAGGTGGACATCCCCTGAGGGGTCCCAGACTGTGAGAGGGCACAGGCCGGGCTGAGGGACCCCCAAGTGAACAAGTTTTTGTGCACCAGGCCCCTAGTTTTAAAATAAAAGACAGTTTGTATAAGATCACAGTGCAGTATGTCCATAGAATGAAAAACTGTAGTTAACACAAACCATGTTTTCAATTAATATTTTAAAAGTAAAAAAAGATGCTTAAAATAATCATAAACAGATTTTATAATTTTCTAGCAGTTTTTTAATATGTTTTAAATTGATTTTTTTTTATAGAGAGAGAGAGAAAGGGAAAGGGAGAGGGAGAAAAACATCAATGAGAGAGAGAACCATCAGTTGGCTGCCTCCTGCATGCCCCCTACTGGGGATCAAGCCCACTAGGCATGTGTCCTGACCCGGAATCGAATGGGTGACTTCTGGGTGCATAGGTTGACAATCAGCTGAGTCACACTGGCTGGGGCAATGCTAGCGGTTTTGTAAGTTCTATATGTTTAGGGTCAGGAAATGTGTGTGAGACTGCACTAAAGTTTAAAAAAAAAAGTAGTCATAAATGAACCAAAAATAAAAAAGAGGTGAAAATCTAATCCCTGAGAATATCCCCAAAATATTAATTTATGTGAACAATTTTTATTTTTTATTTCAAATGGTTATATAGTGCAAACTTTATACAGTGCATATATAATTATTTACCCTAACAGTAACCAATGAGTGTTATTTTTTAAAACTTTTTTAAGAGTAAAATTTGAATTATTATTCCTTTTTCCTGTGTTCTAAATTTAAATAAATATATATTGCAACAATATATTGTATTATTTGTTACACATGGTTCTAATTGCTAACATCATTTAAGCTCCATCTTTGCAACTGGTAAAAACTTAGAAATTTATGAATCAGCTTTTCAAATTCAAACATGAGATGACATTGTACAACTATTGCAAAATTAGCCTTGGGGCAGAGAGCCTATCCTCCAGCTGGGGAGAGGAAAAATGAAAAGGCAGTAGGAAATGTTGATCAAGTGCTAAAATGAGCATAGAAAAGGGATAGTTCGGAGGGCCTGGGTGGATCCAAGGATGAGGCCAGTAGGAAACTGGTTCTGAAGGCACAGTGTTGGCAGCCTGCAAAGGAGGGGAAGGACCCTCAGGATGGGGAACAGAATATTGAAGACAGGAAGGAGAGGGAGTAGGCAGTGATTCTAGAATCACACGCTCTTCTCAAAGATTTAAAGCCTTTTTATATATAGAAAATGGGTTCTGATCAATGTTTTTAAACACGTAATTAAAAATATAATTCGGGCTTCTATTTCAATGTGTCATTTCCTTAAAGAGGAAATTGTCTCCTCAGAGAATAATAAATTATTATCTATATGGTTCAAATGTGGAAATTTTGGCAGATGAATCTCTTCAAGTTTAGTGCCATGATCTCAATAGTTTTAAAAAGGAATTTTTATTATGATGTTAAAAGCTAGCACTAAAATACCCAAAATCACATCTATCATTTTTACTGATGCTCTAAAAGTGAAAGAAAACATATTATTTCCTTTTCAATTACCCACTATCTTTAGCTGGATCTTAGGCTCTCCATTAGTCCAGAGCCCAGAGAAAACCCTTGAAAGATAAATGAATAAAGCAGGCAAATGCCATTCTTTTACTTCCTGTTTCTCTGATTAATTTTTGTCCTTTCTGGGCTAAATTATTTAAGTCGGTAACAAGCAAATCCAAGCGGAATGTGACATACCGTTCTGGAGAAGCTCCATGGAAAAGTTATAAACAAGTTCGTGCACCTGGCCGGGGTTGGCTGGCTGCTTATCCTGAGGCAAGTCTTTGCTGAGCACCCCGTGGGTGAGGAGGCCGTGGCGAGGTCTGTGAGTGACGCTGAAGAGCAAGGGGTCCTCGGGGATATCCAGGTCGGCTGCATGGATGAGAGAAGCATCCAGCTCTTTCGTCTGACCTTCACACACCTAAACGGCAAGTCGGAAAAGTCAGCTATGTGCACATTGAAACTGGTCTTTCTTTACTTTCAAGATATCTTGTTGCAAATTGTCCATGAGATTTGTGTGTCATGAGTCCTAGCTGTCTCTGGTTTAACAGAACCTTACAAGATGACAACAAACTATTAATATCCTCACATTCTTTGCTAAAGATTTGACTTCAAAGCAGTTTATTCATTTCTATGATGGACAAAAAATTCTGAGTGTATGTCTGCCTGTGTACAAATAAAATTTCATGGTTCAAAACTTAGGGGAAAAGCAACTTAAAGATGCTTTCTTTCTGAAAGTTACAGAGAAGTGCACTTGTAAAATTGAGTATAGACAGACCTCCAGATCTTAAACTGTCATTTTAACCTGCTGGAACTCATTCCTTTTATAATTTTTATGTGTCTGTTTTAGAAATGGCACAAATACCTGCTAGATGCACTGGGGGTATCTTTTCTGGTGTTTTTAAATTTTTATCATTACAGCAAAAACTTCTGTATTTCTATTGAAATCAACAACAATTGAGAAGGGGCCTTCTGGATGCATCATGGTGTAAATTTTAATCCGGGACCTTCCGTTCTCCCCCCCACACACACACCTCTACTTTTCCTGAACAACCTTCCTCCACTCTCACCCCCCACATCAGGCTTCTTACTCCTATAAGTACAACCTGAATGTTTTTATTTCATGTAGGAGCTAGTCATTTAGAACTTGACTAGCTGTACTTAGCTGTCTTGGTCTTCTCTTACAGTAAAAATAAACAAAGAAATATTTGATTTCTGTTTTGAAATGCAGCAAGATCTAATTAAAAAGTGTGTATCCATTTAACATTGCTTATCAGAAATCTGCCATGTCACTGTGCTAGATTTTGTGGGGACTATAAATATTCTAAAGTATCAATGTTAGATGGAACTGTGAAGGCCTGTCCATCAATAATAATAATACCAGGAAGAAATGTCTAGTGCTATTGACTATGGATAAACAAGAAGTGCAAAAGGGAAGAGGAGACGAGGAATGTCATTATGGCTGAGTGGGCATTTTAGCCTCAAGATGTACATGGTTTCGATTTGTGAAGATGCCCCCTTTTTTCGGCCTCCCTTATTGACTTTAAAGACAGTCTCCCTGCAGCCACTTTTCACTGAATTTGCATAAAGAGGAATTACTTGCCATATCTGATACTTGAGCTAAAATCATGCCTTTAAAAAAAACAAACAATCTGGCCCTACTTATTAAGGATGAAGATGGCATCACAATTTAATGCACACTGATATAATTATGAAATCATCTTTGATCTAACTTGTTTTTCCTCCAAGAAATTTAATAAAGCAATCTAAACATATGTTCTAATTATCCTTCTTCAGAGAGCTTGGGATTCCCAGACTCACACTGTGGCAAAAATGTCAGTTCACAAAATGACTAGGACATTATATTGAAAAAATGTGCAGTTCTTTATTTTGTGCCCATTTAATTGTTTATTGAGATGATAAATGAAAGGTTTAGATCAATATACACAAAATACAGATACTCACTAGTAGATTTGAAATGGATTCTAACAACTTAAACTAAAACCTCACCTTTTTTCATGTTGCACACAACTTGACGGAAACACAGCTAGCTACAAAATAAACTTTTTGACAAGAAAGCAAAATAAATGACTTTTTAAAAAATCACCTGGCACTTAAAGCCAGCGCTGCTAATAAGGCATGGGGCTGCACATCTGTTAGTTTTCAATGGGTTCTCCACGGAGTGCTCGGGGAAAAGGCCTGGTTACCTTCAAAGAAGAGCAAGGAACAGTGTCCAGTGGCCTAATTGTTCCGGAAACCTCACCCCTACACCCTACAGACATACAAGACAATAGAGGTAGGTGTAAAGGAAATGATTTGTAGGTTTTTTCTGTCTCATAATTACACAGGTGAGCTTCAGAGAAATCCATGTCCCAACAGAAGGAGGAAGGCAGGAGCTGGCACTTAGATCTCACTGGGGAGTGGCTCTCATTAAGATTCAGTAGGGCCCTGGCCTGTTGGCTCACCTGGTTTGAGTGTCGTCCTGGACACCAAAATTTGAATCCCAGTCAGGACATGTGCCCAGGTTGTGGGTTTAGGTGTGTACTGGAGACAGCCCATGGATGTTTCTCTCTCACATAGATCAAAGTCTGGGCTCATCCATTTAATCAGAATTGGCTATATATTTGTGTGGATTAAATCATTATATGTAAAAAATTAAAGTGTTTAAACAGAATCTATGCTGATATAAAAATTTTTTCAACATACATAATTATTTTTTTAAAGTAGGGAGTAGGAGGTATAATAAGGTCCCGGATTTGTAAGTAAAAACATGTAGAAAAAATCGTACATAAACATACTGGCATGTGCGTAGACATTTTTTGGTGGTATTAATTACTAAAATTTCAACTGATGGTGAGTGACTATGAGTAAAAGCTCCTGAAAAGGGAGAATTTCGTATTTCACTATATATTCTTATCAACATTCTGACTTGTTTAATAACATACATTTTTTATTATTATTTAAAAGATAACAGGTGTTATCTGAGGGTGATATTGTGGGACATTTTAACTATATATCTGAATTTTTAAATAAAACCAACAAATTTTATTATATAAAAACAGTATTTTAAAACTACATAAATAGAGCCCTGGCTGGTTTTGCTCAGTGGGTAGAGCATCAGCCTGTGGACTGAAGGGTCCCGGGTACAATTCCAGTCAACTGCATGTACCTCGGCTGCAAGCTCGATCCCAGGCCCTGGTTGGGGTGTATGCAGGAGGCAACCAATCAATGTGTCTATCTCACATTGATGTTTCCCTTTCTCTCTGTCTCCCTCCCTTCCACTATCTCTAAAAATCAATGGAAAAATATTAACAACTAAACAAAAAGAAAAAAGAAAAAATCTGCACAAAAAGTATAGTTCAAATTTTATTTTTTATTTCATATATATATATATGAAATATATATATGATCTAATCTAATAAAACTATATAATCTAATAAAAGAGTAATACGCAAATTAATATATATGATCTAATCTAATAAAACTATATAATCTAATAAAAGAGTAATATGCAAATTAACCATCTCTCCAGGATGCCTAAGCCACACCCACTAGCCAATCAGAGTGGCTGCATGCAAATCAACCCAGCCAAGATGGCGGCTGGCAGCCATGGAGCTAGAGTAAACAGCAGGCTTCAGTTGCAACTGCCTGCCTAGGCTGGCTGATCCTCTGCTCACGGTAACAATGTTTCAATTATAGAAGCAACGGAGCTAAAACAAACAGGAGGCTTCCTTACCTGCCTAGGCCTCAGCTCAAAGCAACAGTATTTCAATTATAGAAGATAAATAGAAGATAAACCCCAGAAACCTGATTCCAGCCAGCCTAGCTGGGACCTTGGGTCAATGGGAGCTGTGAGCAGCTTGAAAGCCTGAAAACAGCCCTCAACCCGTCACCCAGGCTTGCCCCACCCCAATGGGGTGAGGGTCCACACTGGGGGGCTTGGCCATCCTGCAAACAGCCATCAGCCCCTCACCCAGGCTGGCTAGGCACGCCAGCAGGTGGACATCCCTGAGGGGTTCCAGACTGTGAGAGGGCACAAGCTGGGCTGAGGGACCCCCAAATGCACAGATTTTTGTGCCCTGGCCCTTAGTATAAAATAAGATGCCTGGAGTTTGTGAGTCAAGAATTCTTGCAATGAGCATTGTTGAAGAGGGTATAGTGTGGACAGACTACTAAGTGCAAATTCCCTATGTATCCCTTACTTCCAAGCTCAATAATCTCGGGCCACTTAGTTAACCTCTTTATGCCTCATTTTTTCAGTTACTAAATTGCAATAATAATAGCATCACTCTAAAAGCCTATTGTGAGGATATGAATACATATAAGGAGTATGGAATAGTACCTAGAAAGTATTTGTCCTATATACATGCAATTATAATTGCATCTGTGCATTTGCTATATGTTAGCAATTACTATCATTAGCATAATGATGATTAGAATATTTTAAGTGATTGCATTACATGACATTTGTTACCCCCCCAACTCCTCATCAACTTGATGTATTAAGTATACCTGAACCTGTGTAAACAGACAAAGTGAAAATAAAATTTGAAAATGATAAAAAAGAGAAATAGAAAATTCTGATCTTACAGTAATATTCTGCACCACAAAGTCAGGAACTTCATCATTGGTGGGATGGATTATAACAGAAAATGGCATCTCCAGGGAACGGTGCTTCCCATCTGTGACGTACACCACGAACTGGTCGGCCGTTGGCTCCACCCCCCGGTGCCTGGACTGCACATAGTTAATATGCAAAGCCTTCATGTCTTTCCACTGAAACGAAGCTGGGCCACACCAAGAGCAAGCTGGTAAATAAGAAAAGCCTTTTCCAAGCTACTAGGCCTTCATCCTTTAACCAAGAGACTGTTTCTCAGCAAATCAAACAAGACATCATGGCAGTTGACCTAAGAATCAGCTCTCGGGCTGCTACAAAGACTATCAGCTGTCAACATAGAGATGGATATCCATGCATAAATCCTACAGAAGGGGTAAAATTTGCATGGGAAACAGAAGAGCGATAACTGATAACTGCTAGCCAGGATGCATAGGGACTTCATGACCGTTCTTCATATACTTAGGTCAGTGAAATCTCCTCTTGATTAAAACCACTTCTGTGTGAGCAGTTCTTGTCACGCTTCATATAAAAGAGGCCATTTCTCTGCCTTTACCAGAAACTAAGGAAGTCCCTGTACCATCGCTGTCAGATGAAAAAGACAAGGAGTCGACTGTTTTCTAAGCCAGGGGCTGAGTTAAAAGTGTGGGCTTGGGGGAACATCTGTCCTTTACAGAATCACCTCTCCTCTCCTGGGGCCTCAATTTCTCATTTATATATTAATTTTCTACCAAGAGGGGGTTTAATCAAATGCAATTTTTAAAAATAGCAAATAAAAGAAAGTATTAAGGAAAAAAAGAAAGGAACCATCTCTTTTAAATAAGAGCAAAACAAGAGTCAATCAATCATCTGCATGCTTGACATCTATATCAGACAACTGGTTGCATTGAGTAGAATCAGCTGACCTGCTGTTTTGGTATTTTGACACTGTCTTAAATCAGAGAAAAATGCTCTATATTGTGCATTAAGTCACAGGAAAATTGTATAAACTTTAATGCAATTAATCTACTCGCCACAGCTTTACTGTGATAAAACTGACATATAACATTGTGTAAGTTTAAGGTGAGGATTTTGCAAAATGTTTGCCACCATAAGGTTAGTTAACACATCATTCATCTCACATAATTAACATTTTGTGGTCGTGGCAGTGAGAACAGTAAAGCAGACGCGCAAAGTGACTTTCAAATATACAACATACTATTGTTAACCACAGTGCCCACGCTGCACCATAGGTCCCCAGAAATTATTCATTTTCATGAGTGACATTTCCACTTATTTTTAAGTAAACTTGCATGCATGGGAAATCTCCAAGTTAACATGAAAAAAATACTAATATTCAAAAGTATCAGCTGAAACAGTTCCTCAAATGTATATGGTGCTCTGAACGTTTTTGAAGTCCTTACCCAGTTATCGAGCATAGGATGGCTGGTAAGACCCATAAACATTGGCAAGTTCCTGGGGCTCATGAAACTGACTTACCTATACTTATGCCCATATTGCTTTTTTCAAATCCCACCGAAGGGAGGGTGTTTTCAAGATAGCCAAACTGGGGAGGAGAAGTCAAAACAAATTCCAAGTCCTCTGATGTAGTGTCAGGGTCAGTGGCCGACAAATGGTTAATGGTGAGGGCTGCTGAGAAACCCTCATCTACCACAAACATGGTACCTGCATGCAAATAATAGTACAATTGTGACTTAGTGTGCATTCCTCCCATCAGAATAGTGAGACAAAGGGATTGATTGAAATTCCGATTCAGAAAAGCCCCTACATGCACATATACTTCCATGGGAGATGTTCATTTCCTTCAGCATAATTCTCCTTACAGTGAAAATATTCAGGGGTAATGGATGGAATTTAATTTGACTTATGGAATTATTTTTTTTCTTGTACAAGCAAGCCAGACAATAATGGAAAGACAGCAGAAATGCTAAATGCTCCAGTTCAGCCCCTCAGTCATTCTCAAGGAACTCTGATTTCCCTTGTGTCTCTATAGAAGTGACAAATGAAAATAAGAATTGCCAAACTGTTTTAATGATAAGGCACTAAATGTGGTTTATGTACTCTTCAAGATCAGTTGTTACCTCTGTTTGTCAGAACGTTAATTGCCTGCAAGCTATTATGAATTGCTCATAACCAACGTTTTTTTCATGCCTGGTGCTTAATTATTCTGCAGGGACAATGCTTTCTTTCCAGAACATTGCTTGGGAGATGGTTTGCAAATTACAATAACATTCATACATATGTTTATATTTTTTTCTGAGAGACAGAACATATACATAATGCTTATGAAGAGATGACTTTCTAAAAAGCAAATAAGGTTAAATGTATATAAATGGTCTCCCTGGTATACTCATTCTGTTGTGATAGAAATTATTATGGGTAAAATAAATTACTCTCTCTCTCTCTCTCCAGAAGGCAAATAGTATTTTCCCATGTTAAATAAAACCAGAATAATTGAGGATTCCAATGTTGTCCACAACACACACACACACACACACACACACACACGCTCTCTCCATACAGAATTATTTAAGTTTTTAAATAAGTAAATTATCTTGCCCTGTAATCTTTTACAGATTTAGGATTTTCCACAAATTTGTATTAAGGCAGTTACTGGAGGCAATTCTGTATGGTGGATTTCTATTTTGTCTATAAGTGTGTTATTTCATTGAACCATGGGCACGTGACTCGGTGAGATAATAAGGCTTTGACAGAAAACCACTGTCACCTATTGCGAGTGAAGGTGGCTGGTTGTCCACGGGATGCACTGTGATGTTGAGATCATACGTTGGAAAGGACACACGAAGAGGAACAGATGGATGAGGTCCATTGTAGCAACAGCCATTCACAAAAGGGCCTGCTTCTTCATCCGAAACCACCAATGTAATGGTGTCATAACAAGGCATCAGGCCAATCTCACCACCTGGAAGACACAACTGTAGCTGAAACCTGACTTTTTAAAAATATAGAATACCAAGGTATTCTACTCAAACCCCTCCTATGAGCACAGGGTGTCAAGAAAAAAGAAGTATGTGGCTAAAATGCAAAATTCCATCTTATCATTACGAAATCAAATAGAGTCGTGAAAATAATGCAAAAATGCTGGCCCATCTGTTGCCTTTGGTGAGATTCCTGCCAGACATCTATCACCATATGGAGGGGCAAAAGGGGCTAACGAGGGCCTGACAGTTCACAAATGATCAAGGAACAGACACAAAACTAGACTAGCAATGGTTTCATTCTTCCCTCGTAATTGTTTAGACCACATCAGGAGGAGCAGAAGGCACCCTTGTCCCTGTGGTAATTGTCTGCCCATTTGCATTAACCACCTTAAATGAGCAACCATCAACCACATAGTAGTTCCAAGAAACAGAAGAACATGGATAGTTGAAACACAGAGATACATTCTTGTCCTTCGTTTTGGTATTTTCCTCGTTATAAAATAGCGACGATGTTATCAGAATAAGAACAACACCTGGAAAAAAAGTAAGAAGTGAAATTTGTGTTCATTTTCTTTTTACTCTTTGGGGTTTACACCAGTGAGTTTCAAAATGCCTCCAACCTAGGCAGTGAGGGGAAGAAGGAAGATCTGATAATTTATCAGAGAACAGGACAATCCACTCTTGTGTTACTAATAGCACTGAGGTAGTAGTGTTCAGCATCCAAGGGACAGAAATGTTCACCAGATGTGCTTTCGGTAATTCTCATGCACGGCTTTGAAAGTGCCAAAAGGGAAGCAGTTCGACTAGAGCACAAAGATCAGGGACAGCATCACTCTTTCACAAGAGACATTGGTCACATCTATAGAATGTTATGCTTGGCATTATTCTCGCTATTTAAAAAAACACACACTAGAATAATGGAGAAATTGTATTATTGAGCAACTAAAATGATTAAAGGACAAGAAACTGGCCTTAAGGAAAAATAGAGTTGAAGTTGAGTAAATTAGAATTAAACAACCAGCTCTGATTGGAAGGTACATTGGTTGGAGCGTCATCCCAACATGCCAGGGTTGTTGGTTCGATCCCCAGTCAGGGCATGTACAAGAATCAGCCAATGAATGCATAAACACGTAGAATAACAAATTGATGTTTCTCTCTCTGTCTCTCTCCCTTGCTCCCTTTCCTTTCATTTCACTCTAAAAATATATCAATAGATTTAAAAAACTTAAAATAGAATCAAACAAACGTTTCCTTCAACCTTAGGAAAAGTAAAAAATAAGAGGCCTATCATCCTGTAATATACTTAAAAGACAAGTTGGCTTAAAATATATTTATTCATCATTCACCCAATAAATATATATTGAATATTTAATGCCTACTATGTGACAATTAGTGTTCTGGGTGCTTCAGCAGAGAAACAAAGACATTTTGAAAAGGTCAAAAAACATTTCAAAAGAATGTCAAATGTCAGAAGAAAAAGATATGCAAATTTACTTAAAATATCACAGATGTGCATGTCTATGAAATGGAATGATATGAAATTGTCACTATTGAGCCAATTTTTACCTATTATGTGGCAAATACATATATCTCAGTCTAATTCTTTACAAAGTACCAAGGATGAAGTAGATGAGAGTACTGGCTTGGGGGAGGGCACACATGCCAGAGAAAGTGAAGTATAGTACATTCAGTAACTGTAATTTTAATATAATGGAAGTATAGGAAACATGTGCAGAAAGAGCTGGAAAAGTAGCCTTAGCATTAAGCCAGAACTACAACACAAGCGGAGGAATTCTTTACCCTGAAATAAAATATAGTCTAAGGACATGATTTAAACTTAAAACTCTTAATCATAGTGGTATTTAAGAGAACAATTTTGAATGACTTCATGTTTAATAATGGGAGAATAGCAAATTAATAATGTATTTTATATCATAAAATATTATTCATTTATTAAGCTTATATTTATAGTAACTTTATAACGTTGAAAAAATATTATAAACATTTTAGAGCTGTTTAAATGAAAAAGCTAATCTACAAAACTGGACATACAATACAACTGCAACTATGTTAAAAATTATGATTAGAAAATAAAATAATGTAATACTGAATTGTTCAACTTTGATAGATAAATAAGGTGATAGATGTTTTTCAAAACTTCATGATACTTTTTTATTCTTTCTAAGTTTTCTTCAGTAAGAATGTGTTATTTTCATAATCATAGAAAGCAAATAAAATAATGGCGACAAACTCATTCTCAGGTGGCCTTTATAATCACTATATGTAGACAAGAGTTAGGCCACTGAAACTAGATCTTAAAATTCTATAGTTTTTTATATAGATCACAGCACAGTTCTAAATAATTACCAATTGAGTAATTAAGTGAACGTTCTGTTATAAGAAAACATAACAGTAAAAAAATACCTTTTGAATATAGTATTTCTTCTAACGTAATAACATAGCAAAAAAATCCCTTTGAAATAACTTGCTCCAATGTCCTATGAGGTCTTATGAAAAAATCAGTTCCGCTCCTTACATGGCTATCATCCTAGGAAAGATGTATAGGCATGCATCCCTGCTGTTTAGCACCTGGAACAGGGCACTGGACGAGAAGACACATTCATCTCACCTAATTCAGCTATGCTGCATGAGCCTGCCAAAGATGTTCAAATTATGTTGTAAATGACAACCACTGGTCTTTGGGTCCCTCTCTGCCAGTCTATTTGAGATCGACTGGGGAAACCAAAAAGAAATACCTAGTTATGAACTTTTGAGAGACATTGAAAGGCATCAAACACCTGGACGATGCTCCCTGAGAAAAGGAAATAACTAAATAAACCTTATCTAGAACTAAACGCTGGTGGAAATATGAAGAAATATAATTTAAAGAAAAAAATTGTCTGGGAGTAAATAAAATGTGCCATACTAACTTATTAACATGAGACTATTGGTATCCTAATAAATCATTGTTTTCCAAAGTACACATAAAAATATTATTTCCAAAGGTTTTCTCCCATTTCCAAATTAATTCTTAGCTATCTCAATCCTACCTCCTTGAGTTCCTTACCCCCTCACTGCTTGCATTCTCTATATCTCTTCAAATAAGAAAATGATTTGAATTCTGATGCTTCTTATTTCCACTACCAGTCACTTGGCCTACATATCCAATTGTACTCCCCCCATGGAATGCACAGGTGAGAGGGGCAGACGGGTGATAAACATGAAATGGTAACAGAGGCAGTGGAAGGATGTTAGCGGAAGCATATGGTGTTATTGCGGAGGAAGTGCCCGCAATCCGGAACTCTGAAGATGTGCAAGGGGTGATGAAGTACAGATGCATCACGCTGTCACTTTGGGAGTGGGTTTGTCTACTCATTTAAAGGAAAAATTCTTCACAAGAGGGTCTGGATTATACGCCTTTGTAGCCCACAGTGCCCAGTACTGTGCCTTGCAGATGTCAGGTGGCGAATTAATATTACATTTACTTGAATACTTTACCCGGGAACACATGCCACCTAGGTAATGATAGAACGTGATGTCAGAAATGCAAGCATGACGGTGATCAATGAGCATTTACTGTGCCTCTTATCTGTGTCCGACACTGTTGTGATTGGACATGCTACACAAAGACTAAGACTTCATCTTCGCTTCTCAGAAACTCAAAAGGCCAGTTACTTCTTAGCAGCTAGCTGGTGGTCAGCAAAACTTTGAAGATTAATAATGTTTCTGTTGTGATGTTATGATTCATGAACCCAGAAACTGTGATGGTCAAAGAAAGTCATTGTTCGAAAGGGGTGAGGACAAGCCCAGAGTGAACGAACGGTCTATGTGTGAGCGTCATGAACAGAGCAACAAGAACACTTGCTGTTTTTCTACTCCGAAACGCATTCCATTACCGAGGTCAGGAGTACTTCTAAGGATGTTGAGCCTGCTGAACAATGGGATGCAGGCTGCTGCGGCTTCCTTTTCATGGACGCAGTAAGACTGATAGGTCACTGGAGCCCATGGTGAGGAGATGGGTTAAGATTCTACCATGTTACTGGACATTCAAACAAGTCACAACACTGACGCGTACCTGTGTGTTTGTAGGTCACGGCCCCTGAGACAATATCTCCCTGAGAGAACTGATCCACTGTGACTCCGCCTTTCCTCACCACCCCGTGCTGAGGTTCTTGAGAAATCACAAACATCAGTTTCAAGTCATCGCTGTCCACGTCAGTAGCAAAAATGTATTCAGAGGTGATGACCACCTCACCGCCCTCTGAGCAATGCACCTGTGGGCTGAGGTCAGGCTTCAGGATCGGTGGCTCATCATTGACGGGGAGCACCTAAGAAGGGAAAAAAAAATGCACGTTTTCAAAAAAAATAAAGCAACGACAAATCGCCCAACTGGTAACCCATAGCTCATCGTCAGAATGACAGGCATTTTCAATCTTCCAGGCACATGAAACAATAGCCATGGAATTTGGCCAAGCAGTTTATACCTTTTAACTTTCCCCACGTGAACCATCTTGCAAGAAACTACCCACCTGAGAGACATTTTAGGTGGGAGTGGGAGAGTACAGTTGTGGTTTGGGACTCAAATCTCCCATTTGTTTCCAGGCAGCCAAAATAAAAATGTGATATAAAACATCCTTCACCAAAGCCCCTGTCCTCCTTCATTAAACTCACACGTATTCTAGAGGAAGTCTGGTCCTTGTGGTCTGATGCATTTACATTACCCACATCAAAGTTATTTATACTGCAAATTACTTGGTGATTACAAAGCTTTCTTCTACCCTCCACTTCCTGCCACCCAGGAAGTTTCTCTGGACTTACAATAAGCAGCAGCTGCATGTCAAACATTTTCAGTTAAATCTGAAACTCCATAACCATCAAATCAATGCCAGGTTTCAGCTTGACAAAACATTGTTCTCTCACAGTGAAAATAAAACTCCAAGTAGCAGGGAAAGAAAAGCCACATGGGCTCATGCTGGCTCTCAGATTTTAAAAAGATGATGGGGAAATTTGAAAAAGCACGTCTTCTAAATGGGAATGAAGGGCATTCCTCCTCTGAGGTCACATGGGCAACTTGGTTTATGCGACATGTTTATTTATCAAGTCCGGCCCCGTGAATACTCTCAACCCTGCATTTCCTTCCCCCATGCTTCAGCCAATGGGATCCTTTACAATCTGGCTCCCATCAAGTCCCTGCCCTGTGAGAACCTTCCATGGCTCCCCAGTGCTGCTCCTAGGACGTCTTTGACCTCATGCTATGGGGTGTCTTCGCCACCGCACTCCATTTCACTCCAAAACACTGCATTCCTCACACCTCAGGTCTTTGCACCATCTCTGCATCTGCTCTCTGCCCCTTGGCTTGGTATGCTCTGCCCCCAGCTCTCTGCTTGGCTACTTCCTTCCCCAGATTACATGTGAATTTCACAGGGAAAACTTTCTTGAGGACTCAGACTCATTTAGGAACTTCTATTATTTACACGCTTTTAGCACTCCATTGATTTGTAGAACACATGCATATTTTAAATAATTAATTATGTCAGTGATAATCTTTTTAATGTCTGCCTTCATCCCTTGCCTATAAGCTTTATTTGTCTTGTTCACCATCATATCCCAAGCATCTAGCATAGGACCTGGCAAAGAGAAGACACTAATTCAATATTTATGGAATAAATTAATGTAACCATGTATATATGCACCAGTTATCTTGCTATTTAAACAATTGTTCAACTCTACAAGAATTATACATGAAACTGTGTTGACTCTCTCTAATGGATAGAGGGATGGGGTGATAGAAATGTAGCCTTATTTATTTAATCACAGGTAAAAACATGTATGCAATATTCTTTTTTCTATTGGCGTATTAGAAAACAATATCTTTGTTCAAATCCTCTGAGTGGACTCATTAAAGACCCTCTGTATTATTTTTCTTGACTCGATCAATGAATATCACTACTACATTCATGATGACCATCTTGCAGCTCAGAAAACGGCCTCTGCTTCACATGAATAATAAGTCCAAAGGCAACAGAATTAAAACACCCCTCCTAGGTAAAAAACAATCATATGCCAAAAATTGCTTGTGCCTCTGGCTGGCTTTCAAAGGTCACGCCTTTTTGTCCAAAAAGGAACAATAAACACATCGTTTTTCTCCAAATGTACTGCTTACTGTCATCAATAAGAAGATGGTCATCAATAGAAAAAAGGTTGAATTGGATTATTTTCCCCTAAAATTTGCTTTTCAGGAAAAAAAGGTAACTCAGAAAAGTTTTCTATACATAAAAGTCTGCCAATAAAAACTAACTTTTCTTACTGAAGCTGAAATAACATGCTGCTCTTCATCTAGACCCCGTGGCCCTCAGGAGGATTAAGTGGGAAAATGCAAGGAGGGATTTTGCCTGGTGACTGGAAAGGTTAGCAACATGAAAATTATAATCACTTGGTAAGTTGCAATTGAGGCAATGGTGAGGAGGAAGGAACACTCGCCCAAGAACCAGACAATGTCAGCCCAGGTCTACACAGTCAAGATAATGACTATCAGCAAGTCCTTTAAACTGCTGGGACCTAGATTCCATCACCATAAAATGGGGAGGATTCTTTCCCTGTCTACTTCTTAAAACACTAGATGGGTGTTTACTTACTTACTAACTATAAAACATTAATTACTAACTATAAAACATTGTACAAACACAATATTATTATCACAAATAATTTCAAATCACAAAGACCTGGCAAATTTCAAACAAACAGAAGTAGGATATAGCATAGTAAGGATAAGCAGTGACTCTTCCAGGAGCATGATGAGTCTTTCTGAAAACCTTCCTTTGTCACTAACTATAAATACCTGCAAATCCTAGGAGTTATGCTTATGGACTTGGGTGGTCACTCAACAGCAATACGTGGGGGTTCCCATCAGGCCTTTGGGCATGTACTCAGCCTTTATGTGCAGATTTTTCTTCATTTGTCAAAAGGGGGAAAGTAAGCCTTTCAAACAGACCACAGGCGAATTCACAAAAGGGCACCACACATACTAGTAAACAGGCACAGCTTCTCTCCCATCACAAAGAAAATCCTAGTGATACTAGTCTAACCTGCCCAGCTGTAGGTTGAGGGTTACAGCTCAACAATATTAGAAATAATTTATATATAAAAGCAATTGCTTTTAAAGTTAAGTATACGGATTTGAGGTCAGAGCAGTTGTATGTTGAAATGGACTGGAGAGAGAAACCGTGTGCCCATTTCACCAACACAACTTTGCCCTCTACTGCCTGTCCTAAGACATTCACAGATGAAGGCAGGCATTCTCTTCATCTGTGAAGAATTCTCCCAGGGACTCTAAGCAGGCTTCCAAACCAGATGCTCTACTTCTATATGAACCAGGAAGAAAGCGTTCTACCCACCTCAATGTGCAGAACAAATTCTGCTGAATTGGTGCCATCTGTGACCTCCAAGAGTATGTCATCCTGAAGTGTCTCAGATCCATCGTGCTGATACCTGTGGGGATGACATTGGTCATTGACCTCTCAAGGCCACTAGGAGAGCACACTGAGATGCCTGACACAAGAGTTCTTCCATGGCTTTGGCCATCCTATCAAATAGTCCTATCTATTAAAAGAGTAATATGCAAATTAACTATCATTTTGTGATAAAGATGACAGTGTCCACGGTCAATAAGAAGGGAATATGCAAATTGACATGACAAAGATGGCTGCAACTGACCAGAGCCACAAAGCCATCCAGAGAGTGGGAGGGAAGGTTTGACACCACGCCTGGCCAGAGACTGGCCAAAGAGCAGAGCAGGAGAGTGGGCAGGAAGGCTTGGTGTTCTGGGTCCCAGGACATCCCAGCAACCCAGGACGCCAAGCAACCCAGGACACCAAACCTGGCCAGAGAGCAGAGCGGCAGAGCAGGCTGGAATTCCCAGTCCTTTTGGTTTCTGCAGCCCCTGGACCAGAAGCAGAGACCAAGAGAGCAGGAGCACCAGGAATTCTGGGAATCATAGTTCTGGTGACAGTCCCTGGACTGGAAGCAGAATCCCAGAGTGCAGGGAGTACTAGGAATGCTGGGAATGGTAGTTCTGGTGGCAGACGAGTTGCGTGATCTCCTAGACACTGGAGCAAAGTGAGCCTGGAAGCAAGTTACTGTTGTGGGTGGCGGGTGGAGAAAAAGCAAAGGTGAGAGACATAAGTAAAGTCAGAGTATCAAGGAAAAATTAAAAGGAAGATATCCTGCAACTTCTAGGAAATCTCCACCAATGGAGCAAAGAAAAAAAAAGACATCTACTATTCTGTGAGCACCAAACCAGACTGGGCTGAGGTCTCAGACAATTTGCTCATATGATTGCAAAGACAGACAGAAACTTCACTCTTTTATGTAGCCAGGCAGATACAATGCACAACATGCACATTTTTGTGGAAGAGGAGTTAACAGCACTGTCTGCTATACACCCTATCTCTATGACAAGCAGGTCCTTACAGCTTGGAGCAAGGCAACTATCTAATAGAATAAAAGAGTAATACGCAAAGTAACCATCTCTCTGGGATGCCTAAGCCACACCCACTAGCCAAGCCACACCCACCAGCCAATCAGAGCGGCTATATGCAAATTAACCCAGCCAAGATGGCAGCCAGCAGCCACCGAGCTAGAGTAAACAGCAGGTTTCCATTGCAACTGCCTGCCTAGGTTGGCTGAGCCTCTGCTCACGGTAACAATGTTTCAATTATAGAAGCCACGGAGCTGAAACAAACAGGAGGCTTTCTTACCTGCCTAGGCCTCAGCTCAAAGCAACAGTGTTTCAATTATAGAAGATAAATAAACCCCAGAAACCTGATTCCAGTCAGCTTCACTGGGACCTTGGGTCAATGGGAGCTGTGGGCAGCCTGAAAGCCTGAAAACGGCCTTCAGCCCCTCACCCAGGCTGTCCAGGTACCCCAGTAGGGACTCGAACCCTGAAGGGACTGTGGGCAGCCTGAAAACGGCCCTCAGCTCCTCACCCAGGCTTGCCACGACCCAATGGAGTGAGGATCCACACTGGGGAGCTTGGCCAGCCTGCAAACAGCCATCAGCCCCTCTCCCAGGCTGGCCAGGCACGCCAGGAGGTGGACATCCCCTGAGGGGTCCCAGACTGCAAGAGGGCACAGGCCGGGCTGAGGGACCACCTGAGTACAGAAATTTTGTGCACCAGGCCCCTAGTCTATAATAATAAAAGTGTAATATGCTAATTAGACCAGATAGCCAAATGAGCTTCTGGACATCATTCCAGACATCCTTCTGGATGAAACTGTGGTGGTGGGACCGAGGCAGAGGCAGTTAGGGGTGATCAGGCAGGTAGGCAAGCAGGGGTGATCAGGCAGGCAGGCAGAGGTAGTTAGGGTCCATCAGGCAGGCAGGGGAGCAGTTTGGGCAATCAGGCAGGCAGAATGGTTAAGGACAATCAGGAAGGCTGACAGGCAAGCATCCCGGATTGTGAGAGGGTGCAAGCAGGGCTGAAGGACCGCCTCCTACCCTCACCCCCAAATTTCGTGCACTGGGCCTCTAGTATGCTTAACAAATAAGTATAAAAAATGCAGCAAAACCATGAAGTCACATATTTAACCACTCAAGAATCCATGAGTGTAAAATTGCTCCACCCTGGAAAAAATGTGTTATGTGCATACATAATTTATTCCCAAATCAAAAAGCAGTCCTTCAGTTTGCCACTGTGACAATGGGAACCAGTTGGTGCAGCTCTGTCTACTTACAGAAAATACTGGTTGGTGCCAAGGGGACACTGAGACTGAGCAGTAGGAAGTTGAAAGTGGGACACTGTGTGGATTTTCATGATTTTCCCTCCCCCACCACTTTTAAGGCTAATCCTTATGCCTGTGCTCTGAATCTATTCAGCTCTTCTCTAAAACTTTGATCTATGAATTAGTTATTGCTTCTCTCCTGCCATTTTCCCTTTTCTATTTATTATCTCCCTTCCTCTCAATCTATAAAAAAAATCAGACTTAAAAATATTTTTCCTTGGTCTAGCCTTGGCCTCATTTTCCTTTAATTCTCTCAATGTCTTAAAGAAATTGTCTAATCCTAGACTTTCCACTTACTCTCCAGATCACTGTAGTGATACACAGTAAGTTCTAAATAGCTATTGCATTGAGCCAAATTTCTATCTTATCAATGATCTGTTTAAGATATGTAGAAAAAAATTAAGACTTAGGAAATTAAATTAGAAGTCCGATTAGAAGCCAGTCACAAAGTACTACACATTGTATAATACCATTTATATGAAATGCCAAGAATGGGTAAATCTACAGATATAGAAAATAGATTAGTGGCTGTCTAGGGCTGAAAGGAAAAAAAAGCATGGGGGGTGGTGGCAGATAAAGGGTATAGCATTTCTTTTTGGGGTAATGAAAACATTTCAAAATTGATAATGGTGAGAGTTTCCCAAATCTATGTTAATGCAACAAGCCACTGAATTGTAAACTTTAAATGAGTGAATTGTGTATGTATGGAATATAAATTATATCTCAATAAAATTGGTTAAAAAAATAAAGTTGCATTAAAAATAGTATAGTATATTGAATACTCAATATATATCACATATGAAAAATTCTAGAGCTGAAAGGTATTTTACTCAGGACTAGTCTCCCCCATGCTCTGGCTAGGGACTCAGGTTTAGGATTCTATTTCAATGGTGGAGAAGGTCCCCCTCCCAGCCCCAGCATCCCTCCCACAAGCTATCTCCTTTACTTTATTTTGTCATGCTCCCTCATGTTTTCATCAAAAATAGGTTGATATGAGATAATGTACTAAAGCTATCCTACCATGCTAAAACTTCTAAAAGGACCTACTAGGTCTAGGAGTACACATCCAAAAGCATGTCTATGAAGTCAAACAGAACTTCTTTTAAAACAAGACTCCTACATACTTTCAACAATAAAAGGGGGGAAAAAAAGTAGACTCTTCCATATTCTAGCTAAGTGACCTCAACCTCTTTGTACCTTAGGCTCAACTATAATAAGAGAAATAAACCTTGTCAGGTTTAACTGATGTAAAGATTAAATTAAAAAACATAATTACAACTCTCTAGAAGAACACTTGAACTACATATGCTGGCAAATATTGGTACTTTTACTTTTCTATCCATCATACACACCCTAGTAAGAATTACTTAAAAAGCTCTCTAAAATGAAGTTAAGAGCTGAGATCTCAAAAGCAAACAAAAATTTTAATGAGAATAAGAGTAGTGAAGAGATAAAGATATTGGAGACTGAACAACATAAATAAATTAAATTGTCAGATTAAATTGATCTTCTTATGTATGAACCCTAGTTCCTAGTCAGTATTCAAGTGTGGAACTAAGCATTTGACACTTAACACCTTCTACTATACTCTATCAAAAAGGCCAAAATTCCTATCTATAACTTGAACTTGTGAGACATTAACTAGTACGTTGCTTTTGAATATCTTGCATTGTTTTACAGAGACAGTTTTTTTTACTAGACTTTGTAAAAAGTTTCTTATAGACCACGAAAGACTATGTTCAAGGTAAGGGGAACTACTGTAGGACCAATAGGCAGGAATTGCTCTATCTGTGACTGTCAGCGAACCAAGTCCTATTCCATGCCATACCTACCCAGCCTACTCTATTTGTTTGCCTACAAATCCCCTTCCCAGTAGAATATGATAAAATTTACACTGAAGACATTGATCAACAGAATTCTATCCCAGAGTTCCCAGGGTTATGAAATTGACTTTTCTTAAAGCCAAGTTCAATTACATAGATTCGCCTTACAGATGATTTCACTCTATATTCATCTAGTTTGACTGTTATCTCTTGCAATATGTGCAGTTTCAGCAAATTTAATATTCGTGCTGTTTAAATATCCATGAAATCATTCCCACTGGTACAGCAAGCCAGAGGGAAAGAAAATGTCTGAAGAAAAATTAAAGTTTTGTCATTTCTAATTTTCAACTGACCCTTGAAAGTATTAAGTGGCATGAAAGCACTTCTGGATGAACTGGACAAACTTCTTTTTTTGCTCTGCCTCACCACTGATCCAGATGGGAGCCAAAGCATGTAAAAGAAAAGAGCTAGGAAATGCACTAACCTAACTTTTAAGGCATGGAGGTCTCCCCAAGAAAACGTGCACCCTGTGCTCAGAGGAAATCCATTCAGCTCCACCCTCCCGTGCTGAGGCAGTATCTGCAGGGAGAGGTAGATACTGTCCAGAGTGGTGTCCACATCGGAAACCAGAACGTGCTCTGTGCTGATAACGCAGTGACCGCCCTCAGCCACTCTCAGGGGGTTGGTGAGTACCTGGAAATAAGGAAAGCAACACTGAAAGCTTTGTTCCATGTGGTATCCCTGAAAAAAGAGCTCATTAAATCAATAAAAAAAAGTTCCAGTACTATATTCACCTGTTAAAT
>PVJC01010496.1:0-43597 GCA_004026665.1 Murina feae
GTTGGGGGGGGACCCAGGCCTGCAGGGGAGGGCAGTTGGGGGGGACCAGGCTGGTAGAGGAAGGCAGTTGGGGGGGCCTAGGCCTGGAGGGGAGGACAGGTGGGGGGATCCAGGCCTACAGGGAAGGTCAGTTTGGAGGGATACAGTCCTGCAGGGGAGGGCAGTTGAGGGGGACCCAGGCTGCAGGGGAGGATAGTTGTGGGGGACCATCCTGTCAGGGGGAGGGCAATTAGGGCAATCAGGCCAGCAGGGGAGGACAGTTGGGGGGACCATCCTGGCAGGGGGAGGGCAGTTAGGGGCAATCAGGCCAGCACAGGAGTAGTTAGGCATTGATCAGGTTGCCAGCTAAGTGGTTAGGGGCAATCGACAGGTGAGAAGTCCGACTACCCATTTAGGCCCGATCCCACTGGTGGGATCGGGTCTAAACGGGCAGTTGGACATCCCTCAAGGGGTCCCAGATTGGAAAGGGTGCAGGTTGGTCTGAGGGACACCACCACCATCCCCCACCCCTACTCCATGCACAAATTTCATGTACCGGGCCTGTAGTAGGTAATAAAAGTTGCCTTTTTTTATATGACTATAATTTGCTTTTACTTTTTCTAAATATAAGTGTACATCATATATATGTATTTTTATTCTTATCTGTTTATCTAAGAAGAAGCAGCTACTAGCAACTTTGAGTCATCTATTTACTTCATGAACATACTTCTAGCTTTCAATCATAGTTTTTATTTTTATTTACAAAAGTTAGTCCAAGAGAGCACTCCAAGGATCACATTAGGGTCCTATCACCAAGTTGACTTTAGTGAATATTCTGTGAATATTTGTCCAAAAAAAAGCCCATTATAGAGTTAGTTATCTTTAATCCAATTCATCTGTTAGAATTGAAAAACGTCATAATGTTGACTTGGGCCTTGGGGTCCAAGGAAATCAAGTTACTTGCTCAAGGGAATGCACATATTATTGGAGCTGGGAACAGGATTTAGGTACCCCAATTCCATAATTTTATTATTTTTATTTTTTTCTCTTCTTCTAAAAGTATACACATTCTCATCAGTTACCTCTAGTAAATGTCAACACAATTTCCTTCATTAAACATAAAATTTGGGAGTCAAAATATGTTTCAACTTCTTTCTGTCATAGTCTACACAAAACCAGTCAGGTGGTCCCTGGTGATAAGCTATGGTGTATCCCATCATCACTACAATTATCTGCTCTAATGTCACTAATTTAAGTGGGATTAAAAGTGATCACTGAAGTGAGATTGCATTGACCTCTCAATATTGCCTTTCACAGTTTAATCACATTGCATTGTTCAATCTCATTGAAATATAATTACAATTCTTGGCTATGGTGTTATTCACACCACATGTATTAAAACAAAGTAATAGTTTACTATTTCTAATACCTGGATTGAGAGTTATTACCTTATTTTAGAGGAAATTTGGGGAGTGGTTTAGAAAATATTTCTTTTACTTTAACTCTTTCCAGCAGGAGCTTCCATAAATTATCACACCATGAAAATGGTAGAACAGTGGTGTGGAAAGAAAACCGAAGTTAGGAAACCTGAATTTCAATTTGGATTCTTCCACTAGATGTGGGTGTGTGACACTGAAGAGTCCACTTAACTTTTCTGAGTGTCAGTTTTCTCATGTGAAATTGTGCTTCCTTCAAAGCATCATTGAAGAAATGAAAGACTCTATGTAAAAGTGCTGTGAGAAAAATATGCCATATGAATATAAGGCATTTATATTATTAAGAAAAATGCTAAGATGTAAACTTTAGGAATATGTAAGAAACTTCTGAATTTACATAAGAAAATGGTGGTAACTTATACCCACAGCTCTCTACCTACCTATGAAAAAGCATTCAGACCAACATCATGCAAACAAAGCTGTTCAGAACTTCCACCTAGAGCCTAAGTAGGGAGGGACTGGAGACTACACAGACTTCCCACCATGTTTAAGTAGGAAAATGAACACCTGGATGCGGTGGAGCAAGCTCTAGAGCTCACCCCAGAGAGGACAGATGGCAAAACCTATGCGGAAAGAGCAGGGAGGAAAACAGAAGGGATCAGAGGCCTAATGACAAACAACAGGTAAAATCTGCCCCAATCAAGAGACGCGCCCTAAATGCCACCTTTAGAACAGTTCTGAGCCCTGATGGCTCAGAGCACTGGCTGCTCAAAAATCCATGGGAAGAGACTTGAGAATGTTCCAGAGCAAATACCAAAACCTTGAAAAGGCATCATTCAGGGGTACAGTGAACTAGTTGGAAGGGAAGGGACTCCATCTGGGGTTGGGGTGAAATGAAAGGAGATAGCAAGTCTTCAAAATTAAGGCATCTACAGTAAAAAACTCCCAAAACAACAACAACAACAAAACCAACTCACAAATTAGGACAAAGACCATATGATCTTACAAATATATAAAATCTAAAACAACAACAACAATTCCAAAAAAATCCCACACTCATAGACACAGAGAACAGATGGGTGACTGCTGGGATAGGGGTGGGGGCAAAATGGGTGAATGGATGAAGGGGCACAAAGCTATAGACTTCCAGTTATAAAATAAATAAGCCCTGGGGACATAATGAATAGCATGTTGACTACAGTTATTAATACTGTATTGTATTCTCAAAGTTGCTAGGAGTAAATCTAAAAGGTTCTCATCACAAGAAAATAATTTTTCTGTAACAAAGATTGATGATAGATATTAACTAGTCTTATTGTGTAAACTTTATTGTGGTGATCATTTCAATGCATTCAAATATTGGATCATTATGTTGTACACCTGAAATAATATGTTATATGTTCATTAAACTTCAATTATTTTTTAAATCAGAAGACATAAAATACCCTCCCCTCTACAACACCAATCATTATTAATTTTAAAGACTACAGGGCGGTATACAAAGAGAAGAGGACTAAAAATAAAAAGCCCTGTCAGGCAACCATACTGCTTTCCCTTGACTACATAGCCCATTATTGATAAGACAGAAAGTGATAAGTAATTTCAAAATTAGCATAAATTGGTCTACCACCGGAGGAAAGGAAATTTGCATGCTCTCAAAGTTCTACAACTTCGATCACTCATTGATTATATATAAAGGAATGAAAGGCCCCTTTATAAGAGAGAACCAGCTTAATTAAGAGTCCAACAATGAGGCAAAGGACAATTATGAGAAATGAATGTAGTTTCTCTGATGGTGTCACATGTACAGGTTTGATGACTTGTCTGTAAACTATGTACCATAAGAGAAGAGACTTTTTTTTTAAGTTGAAGGATGTTTTTATTGATTTTTTAGAGAAAGAGAAAGGAAGAGAGAGAGAGAGAGAGAGAGAGAGAGAGAGAGAGAGAGAGAGAAACATTGGCTGATTGCCTCCATATGCATCCTGATCAGGGATTGAACCCTCAATCTATGTTTCCTGACTAAGAATTGAACCCATTTACAGGACAATGCTCCAACCAATTGAGCCACTGGGCTCAACTATCTTGCAGACATTTCACGTATGGCAGCTAAACATAAAGGATATTTTTCTAAGTCACATTTCCACACATTCTTTAGAATGAACTGCTTTCAAACCAACTCTTTATCCTTTTTTTGAGGGCATAACATGGATTTTGAAACAGCATAAGTGAGAATAAGCAGAAGAGACAAAATATAGTAGCTTGCACCCATATAAATCCAGTATGAATGTTTGAAAAGCTATTCTCTACCATTCATGCTTGATTTTTTTTTTCTTACAGTAGCTTCCTTATAATTCTAGTATTCTATCACCTGATGGGCTACACAGCTCCTTACTATTCCAGATGAGACACAACTGAATTTTGGAGAACTCTTTATTAAAATGCCCTTAAGTCATAAAAACGTACTTTGAAGTAGAACAGTATGCAGCTGCTTCAGTGAATTGAAGATCAAAGATGCTGCTATCCCTATGGCCAATGAGAATGAAGCCTTGATTTTAGTGCAGAAGTGTTTGGGGAAGAAATGATTTCTTGTTGATAAAAGAAAGCTAGAAATGGAGCAAGGCGATTGTGGACCTATCTCATTTACTTCATACACACACACACACACACTTCATGTATTTTTCCATCAGACCTTCTTTGGATCAATATTTTATAATTTAAAACCCTTTCTTCAATTCACCATTGTTTTTTTCTCTTCTCCACAGCTGGCCCCTTATCTTCTAAAGAGGACATGCTGACCTGCCACCCTGCAGACAAGCCCCCTGAGACCAGTGTGTACCAGTTCTTGTTCTTGCCGCCCTTGTTCTGATACAGCCTACCCCACCTTAGACTAGTTTTCATCTTCATTATTTTCCCATTCATGCTTTGTGGAATCCAGGCAGGGCTTCAGAATAAAAATGTGCACAGCAGCCACCGCAAGAAGCTGTGTGGTATCAACTTTGGAGACAGACTGTTGACAAGCCATTTGCTTTGTACTTTAGAAGTTACTGGCTAGGGAGTGAAACTGAGCCAGTTCGACATCTCTTGATCATACAGTTCCTGGGGTTTTCCTGAATTCTGAAGCAAAATGGTCAGTTAATCTCACTCAGAACATAGTATTAAGGAAGGCAGGAGGCCAGACTGGCCATAATACTGTCTGGTACCAATGGATCAGCATCTCTATTCCAGTGAGCCTTCTGGGCAGGCTTGAGAAAGAAAATATGCCTAGAGCAAAGGCTCAGTCTTGAGGTTTCTAGCAAAGGTCCAGTTTGTGTTTAATGATGTCCCCATAACACTACTTGGTATTCAATTCAAGTATGGTTACCCAGCCATGAAAGATAGAGTTTAGATCTGGGGATAACCCACTTTGTATTCCCTCTCATAACTAATGGAGAGTGTAGCCCAAGGAGCCATTTCTTTAAACATTTTTAAGAATTCCCACAATTACTCAAAGATCTCATGGAGATGCCTGAACAGCTCAGCAAAGCCCAAAGCCAGTATCATGTATTCCATGCCAAATGAATGGATGGATATATATGTGTAAATCAGAACAGAAGAGTCAGTGAGCCCGGGACTGAACACAGGTCCACCCTCAAATCTTCCTATAAATTTTGCTATCCAGATGAGAGAGCAGTCTGAGAATTTGAGATTATTTCCTAGAATAGGAATTAAATAGACATGCAAGCACTCCCACTAATCAGATTTCAACATATAATCTCTACAATAAGTAGACTTTTCCCTTTTTATGTAATTTTTCTCAAATGCTTTAGATTTTTAAAAAAGAAATAGCATAGAGACAATGAAGCCATAAAGATACATCTGGTCATACAAATATTTCCAACTGCACATTAACTATGCATAGGGGTATATTTTTATACTAGGGGCCCGGTGCACAAAAATTTGTGCACTTGGAAGGTGGGGGTTCCTCAGCCTGGCCTGTGCCCTCTTGCAGTCTGAGACACCTCAGGGGGGGGGATGTCCACCTTCTGGCATGCCTGGCCAGCCTGGGTGAGGGGCTGAGGGCCATTTTCAGGCTGCCCACAGCCCCTTCAGGGTTCGTGCACTGGGGTGTGGGAGGGCTGGTGAGTGCAGGCCTGGACGTTTCCCACTGGAGGGCCCACGATCACACACGCCTGGTGGGCCCCCACCACTGAGGGGACACACCTGGTGCAGAGCTGGGTGGCAAGCCAGGGGCGGACGCTGATGCATGATCCCTCGGTGGGGCCCTGCTGCTGAGCGAACACACCTGGGGTGGAACCAGGAAGTGGAATGGCTTTGGATGCTCCACACTGTGCAGCAGACGCTCCTGCACACCCTGCAGAGGCCCCCGGGGAACGGACGAAGGCAGCGGACCCTGGACGGGCATTCCCCGCATGCCCCCGAGGAGGCCCCTGGGACAGAGCCAGGCAGTGGACCCAGAACAGGTGCTCCTGCACACCCCGCAGAAGCCCCCGGGGGGCAGAGCCAGGCAGCAGACCCAGGATGGCTGCTCCTGCAAGCTCCATGGAGGGGCGGAGTCATGCAGTGCACCCAGGACAGGCGCTCCTGCATGCCCCGAGGAGGCCCTGGGCCAGACACCCTCCACCCCTGCACTGAGCTGACACACACAGCATAGCTATGCCAGCTGCGAAGGCTCCCAGTGCAGAGCTACCCTGCCAGCCTCCACTTGGCTGGGTTAATTTGCATATAGCCACTCTGATTGCCTGGTGGGCATGGCTTAGGAGTCCCAAAGAAACAGTCAATTTCAATATTATGCTTTTATTAGTTTAGATAGTTGAAACACTGTTGCTTTAAGCTGAGGCCTAGGCAGGTAAGGAAACCTCCTGTTTGTTTCAACTCTGTGGCTTCTATAATTGAAACATTGTTACCGTGACCAGAGGCTCAGCCAGCCTAGGCAGGCAATTGCAATGGAAGCCTTTGGTTTGCTCTAGCTCCATAGATGCTGGCCTCCATCTTAGCTGGGTTAATTTGCATACAGCCACTCTGATTGGCTGGTGGGCGTGGCCGTGAGCAGAGGCTCAGCCAGCCTAGGCAGGCAGTTGCAACAGAAGTTTCTGGTTTGCTCTAGCTCCGTGGCTGCCGGCCTCCATCTTGGCTGGGTTAATTTGCATACAGCCACTCTGATTGGCTGGGAGGCATGGCTTGGCTGGTGGGCGTGGCTTAGGTGTCTCAGGTGATGGTCAATTTGCATATTACTCTTTTATTATATTAGAGATTATCTTAATATATAAAAACCCAGGGTTCATAATGACCAAAGGCCAGACCAATTGGAAGGCAGTTCTACAGTCAGTCCTGACTGCCACTGCTACAGCACAATGACCCAGCACTGACTGCCGAGGGGGCTGCAGATCAGACGGAGAGAGGCCTGAAGAGAGAGGCAGGGTCTGATCTGCAGCCTCCGTGGCAGCTGTTATCAGCTGTTGCCTCCCTCTCTCTTGGCTTCCCAGCAGCCACACCTCTGTTTCTCTCTGGGCCTCCATGGGGGCTGCTGATCAGCCCTGCCTCTCTGATCAGGCCCAAAGATCGGCCCAGAGATGCTGACTGGCATAGAAACCAACCAATAAAAAGCAAATCTGGGTGAAGTGTGAGGAGCCAATGGCTGCCTAGGAGGCAGAGCTTTTGATACTGACTGGCATAGAAACTGACCAATCAGAACCAAATCTGGGTGAACTGTGAAGGCAGAATCTAAGGTGGGGCCTGAGGAGGGGGTTTAAAGGGTTTTAAGGGGTTTGGTGTAAGGTGTAAGGTTCAGTTTTTTAATGACCAGTTTGGCAGTATAGTGCATAAGGCTGGCTATTGTCCAGATATAGGGATTTTGTATTTTTGTTTCCAAAGAGCGTCTCCTCCTGCTTGAAAAGGGCTCCCCCCCATTTAAGCAATCCTAGTCTATATAATCTATCTATACTAATAAAAGGGTGATATGCTAATTAGACCGGGTTGACCAGCTATCTTCCAGACATCTGACTTCCTTCTGGACAAAGCCATGGTGGTGAGGGCCAAGGCAGACCGGGCAGTTGGGGGTGAGATCAGGCCGACAGGGGAGGACAGTTAGGGGTGATTAGGCAGGCAGAGGGGTTAAGGGCAATCAGGCAGGCAGACAGGCAGAGGCAGTTAGGGGTGATCAAGTAGGCAGGCAGGTGAGCGATTAGGAAGTAATAGTCCCAGATTGTGAGGGGGATGTCTGAGTGCCAGTTTAGGCCTGATCCCCAAGTGGTTCCTAATTAGAGAGGGTTCAGGCTGGGCTGAGGGGAACCCCCCCTGCCCCAAACATAAATTTCATGCACTGGCCACTAGTATGTATGTATGTGTGTGTGTATATATATAAAATGTTCTATACTTAAAAGCTCATTTCCTCCTAGCATTCTCTCCCACCTCCACCCCAAGTAAACAAATGTGTTTGAGGACAAAGAATTATAGCTAGACTATTCTACATAATAAAAGGGTAATATGCAAATTGACCCTAACGGTGGAACAATCAGGAATGGCCAGTTGCTATGATATACAGGGGGCAGACACTCAAAGCAGGAGCTGCCCCCTAGTGATCATTGTGCTCCCACAGGGGGAGCTCTGCTTAGCCAAAAACCAGACTGATGGCTGTGAGCACAGTGTGATGGCAGGAGCCTTTCCCACCTCCTCCGCAGTGCTAAGAATGTCCAACTGCTGCTTAGGCCTACTCCCCATACTGTCAGTCAGGCATCCCCCGATGGCTCCCAGGCTTCCAAAGGGATGTCTGCCTGCCCTGGGGAGTGGGCCTAAGCTGGCAGGTGAACATCCCCCAAGGGATCCCAAACTGCAAGAGGGTGCAAGCTGGGCTGAGGGATCCCTCAAGTGCACAAATTTTTGTGCACTGGGTCTCTAGTTTATATATACAAAAGCCTAATATGCCAAGTGTCACCTCAGGATTTCGACCAACTGGGAGTTCGACCACTCACTATGATGTGTACTGACTACCAGGGGCCATCATAGAACAAAGGAATGCCCCAGCCAGCAGCCAGCAGCTGGGGAAGGGAGGCCCCAGCTGACAACCAGCAGCCACTAAGGACCTTACCCATGCATGAATTTTGTGCACTGGGCCTCTAGTTGCTTTATAAACAGGCTCAAAATGGTGTCATTATCATGGCAGGCTTTGTGGTTCTTAGCTCGTTCTAAAGTCAATGGTGTGGATCAAATTGGCAATCTTTTGGCAATCCCACTAATTCATGGGTCTGTCTTTACTCTTCCATGACCTCAGCTATCTAATGTAACAGCAGCTAGAAAATAGGATCTATATGAAAGGACTTTTGCAGGGAGAGTGCTTTGAATATCTAATTTAAATAAAGGGGGATGTGAGACTTTTTTGGGAAAATTGCAAACATTTAAATTTAGGATGCAATTTTTGAGAAAAGGAAATTAAAATACCTTGTGTTCACAAAACCACTCTTTCTTCTTTCATTTTTTGTTTTGTTTTGTTTTGGTGTGTGTGTGACTGATAATAATATCACACATCTTGCTTTCAAGAATTTAGCCATAGGAATGAACAAGGTAATTCAGAATGGTGTCAGGATTGCTCCTCTATCTTCTTTTTAGTATATAGACTATTAAAGCAGTTTTAGGTTCACAGAACAATTGAGTAGAAAGGACATCACTTACCCAGTCTCCTACATGCACAGCCATCCTTACAAAAAACATGAATCAGAGTAAAAAATGTGTTTGCTGATTAACCTACATTGACACAAGATTATCATCCAAAGTCCATCGTTTACATTAGGGTTCACTCTTGTGCATTTTATGGGTTTTGAAAAATGTATAAGGACATGTACCTACTAGAATAATATCATACAGAGTAGTTTCAGTGACCTAAGCCCTTATGCTCTACCTCTTCCTCTCTCTCTCAGGTCCTAGAAACCATTTATCTATTGTTTCCATAGTTTTGCCTCTTCCAGAGTGTCGTATAGTAGAAAGCGTACAGTTTGAAGCTTTTGCATGTTAATTTTTTTTACTTAGCAATATACATTTATGTTTTTCCATGTATTTTCATGGGTTGATAGATCAGCTCTTTTGAGCTGAATAATATTCCATGTATGGGTGTACCAACAGTTTGTTTAACTACTGACATATATTGAAGGACATCTCATTTGCTTCTGAGTTTGGACAATTTTGGATAAAGTGGCTATAAATACTTGAGTACAGGTTTTTATGTGGATGTAAGTTTTCAACTCATTTGTGTAAATATCACAGAACAAGATTGCTGGATTGTACAGCATGTTTAGTTATGTAAAGAAACTGTCAAACTGTCTTCCAGAGTAGCTGTACTATTTTGCATGCCTACCACAATGTAAATGAGAATTTCTGTTATTCTACATTCTCTTCAGTATCTGGTATTGTCAGCATTTTGGATTTTAACCATTTAATAAATTTCTATTGGTATCTCATTGTTTTATTTCCTCAATTCCCTATAACAAGATGTTGGTCATCTTTTCATATACTTATTGGCACTTCTATATCATTGATGAGGTGTATGTTCAGATCTTTTGCCCATTTTTAAATGGAGTTGTTAATTTTCTTACTGTTAAGCTTTAAGAGTTCTTTGTGTATTTGGGGTATATAGCAAGTGTTTTTTGAAAATGTTTTTCACCTAGTCATTGGCTTATATTTTCATTCTCTTAGCTATTGCTTAAAGTTTTATTTTTCTTCATTATTTGAGCATGACTATTAAGAATAATGTTTAAATACTAATAACTCCAATTCATGGCAGGGATTCTGTATGAACAACATATGAAATATGAACCATCTATTGTTTGGTTGTTGAGTAATACTAAACCATTTTGCTCCCATACTCTATTGGAATAAAATGGTAAAAAGTTCTTTTTGCAATTTACTAAACTCTTCCTGGAGAAATACAGGGAATAGATAGCATTTCCCCATTTGAGAGATGGGAACTTAGATGGGAACTTAGATGCTAAATATATCTTCTGATCTTTACTGAATGGGTGAACAACCAAACTAATTATTAACTACAGGGTGTGTGTGTGTGGGGGGGTTGCTGAGAGGGGACTGTATATGAATTTTATGATTCTTTTTTCTATTTCTGGGGAAATGTCATGAAGTTTTGATAGGGATTGCATTGAATCTGTAGATCAATTTGAGCAGTATGGACATTTTAACAATATCAATTCTTTCAATCCAGGATTGTGGGATATCTTTCCATTTATTTGTGTCTTCTTTGATTTCTTTCATCAGTGTTTTATAGTTTTCAGGGTACAGGTCTCTTACCTCCTCTGTTAAATATATTTCTCAGTATTTTATTCCTATCTTTTGTGTCAAGAATTAGTATTCCAAGCAAATAAGACAGAAGCACTATTGTGTTTTATGACCTAATCTCAGAAATAATCCATTGTCATTTCCATCCATTTTACTGGTTATGAATAAGTCACAACTTGATGAGTTTGAGGGAGAAGATAGCTGAAATCCACCTCTTTATAGGAAGTGGTAACGCTTTAAAAGAGGGTGTGGGGTGGGGTCTCTTTTTGTAGCCATCTTTTGAAAATATAATCTGCCATAGACATATTTGAGTCAAGGGCTATGATTTTCCCATAAAAATCAGTTTTGTGTGCTAAAACAGAAAGCCTTCTCATCATTGAGGAACTAAAAGGTGGAGTTTAGAAATAAGAAGCGAGTCATTTTGAGTTGTTTAAGATGAGCTGAGTACTGTCTCAATCCACTTTGTTAAAAGACCTGGGCTCACAGAAGGCATGTCCAAACAGGTGCTTTTAAACAAACTCTCTTAGCTAAGTTCTCTGGAGAGGACTTGGGGTCTATACATTTAAGTAAAAGAATGACTCATCTTCTTTTGTGTCATAGCTGGGAACAGCTGGATGGAAGTATCCTGCAAAGATAGTGAGAAACCAAATCCTCCAGCAGCACCACCCAGAAAGGCAGCCAGTAGAGAATTTTGCTTAATTATAAAAGAGCCTTTGATATCTACAATGAAAGTGAAATCACAAAACCACTGTCTGATAGGAGATTGTCTCTTAGAATGGGGACTCTTAAGTACACAAATTTTCTTATTCCTGACAGAGGCTCGCTGGAAAACAGACAGATCATGTATGCTTTGCATTCACACCTTGCCCCAGCTTCGATAGTATCAAAAAGTGAGAAGAATGAAAAATTACTCTCAATAAATCTGGGCTTAGTTCACAAAGAAAGATCAAATACTGCTGAGGCTGCTCATAACAATGTGAATCAAGAACCCAGAATGCTTATGGAGATCTTGGTGCTCTCTCTGTCAATTGCTTCCCCAAATACAGGTCACAGGGTAAGAGACCAAAGCTAACTAATGACTCAAGTACAGCAAGGCAATATTAATTTATATTTTTGAAATGAAGAGAGGTGTTGTGTGTTTTTTTTAAAGAAACTGAATCTGAAAGGAAAATAAACACTATTACGACCTAGAATAAAATGGGATGATTAAGTTGATTTTCCAGTGTCCCTTTGCTCTTTCACGTAGTGGTAATGCACTGTTATTTTTCATTTTTTAAAATTAATCTCCCTGAACAACAATGTACTACTGTTCAGGAATAACCTCCATTCAGAGGAGACTGATATACAATGGCTAAGAAGAAGTATGGAACATGTTTCTAGTGTTGTCATTTCCTTTCCATGTTTCTTCCCAATTTCAAGAAGACATTCTATGGTTGGCAACTGATTAGAGTAAAATCTTTGAACCTAAATCTCCCCCAAGCATAAACTAGTAACTGAAACTAAGGGGCAAATTAATTCAGAGAAATAGACTCTAGAGACTTAAGCCTTGAAGGAATAAATTCAAATTTCTTAATAATATTTGGAAGAGCATAAGAGAAAAATGTATCCACTGATACATTTCCTTCCAAGCTTAGCATATTTTTCATAATAATCTTTCATCATAGTCATGCCCCATCTCTCATTCTTGCCCCCTAACCACCTCCGTCATTCAAAGGGTTCTGAAAAAACATTGTCAACATAGGTGCATGTGGTCTGAGGAATGAGCAATATTTTCTCTTCACTTGGGAAAATTATCCTACTCAGCTACAGGCATGCTTTAAGGAGGAAAAAAAGAGAACTCCACCAAGTCAGTGGATTCAGTCTCAGTGCTCAATGGAAGGGCAGACGATCAAGCCTAATTACTGTGGTTACCATAAAAGCGACTGCTTCTCCATTGCCTTCCTGCCAATTATCCTGAAGCACTTTTTGATAATCCAATGGCAGACATTGCCTATGAAGTATTGTCTTCAGAACTGCTTTCCCTAGAAGAGTCACATCCCTGGAACACATTTTTCATCCTGTTTCAACAACCCACAGGTTTTAGAGTAGAATTCAGAGTCAAATTAATGGGAAGGCAAGCTGGGTATCCACCTAGGATGCAGATCTAAAAGAGGAAGTAAAACATCACTGGAATAAATTGGCAAAATGTAAATTGGTTTCACTCCTCACTGGTGTCAACCTGTCTATGTTGGGTACTTTTTGTGAATCACACGTGAGCTTGCTGTCAGCTGAGTTCAAAAATCAATAATGCATGCTGTTTTGCTTACCAGGAATGAGTGGCTTAATTTAATTTTCTAAATGTTAAACCCCTTAATTTGCCTCCCAAATTATTGCCTCATATAGAAAATTGCAAAAGAAGGGAGATGAAGAGATTAGCCAAAGAACATATATACATAACCCATAGATACAGACAACAGTGTGGTGATGGGCAGAGGGAAGTGGGGAGAGGGGAGGGCTTGGATAGTGGTGGACAAAAGGCGGTGGGATGGGAATATCTGTAATAATGACAATAAAAATAAAGTTAAAAAATAAAAACATACTCTCAGCTCAAAAAAAAAAAGAAAAAGAAAATTACGAAAACAAGAAATATTTTAGATTTTTAAAGTCCCCCCTTTCTGTACCTTGTGAAGTTAATAATTATTTTATATATAGCTTGTGGTTGATTAGAAAAAAATCAGTTTCTTGTAAGTTTCCATAAAAAAAAGATATCTAAGTATTTTTTAAAAATGTGGTGTGAGATAACAATTTATTGTCTTCCCAGAGCAACTGCATGTCTCTAGTCCATCTGAGTGACACAAGATCCATTTGATCAGCATTTCAGTATCTTTGTTGCAGGAGAAAATCCATAAATAAAGGTATTTAGAAGTAATGTTGACCTTCAAAGGCTCACTTACTAGCTATGTTATTGTTAAATAATCAACTTCTTTAACTTTAGTGAACCATACTTTTGACTGTTTTTTGTTTTGTTTTTTTGTTTTTCTTGTGTTTTTTTTTTTCTCTCCACTACTAACTTTCCCAAGCTTAGGAATCATTCCCTCACTTTTAATCAAAAACTTTTTTTTTTTGTTTGGCTAACCTCCAAGTCATCATTAATTACAAATTCTCTCTATGTCCCTTATAATTCATTAAGAAACATCTAAAAATTCTACATCAAGTAAATTGGGTTTCACTGTCTTGGAGATTAACCATAGTTTTTAAAGAACTTACCATGTGTCAGGCACTGGGCTAAGGCCTATATAAAATTATACAATATTTATTTTATCTTCAAAATAATCTTCTAAAGTAGATACTATATCCACTAAAAACAAGAAAACTAAAGCTAAAGTATTGTTTGTGTGTGTATGGCATGTGTGTTTTGCCTAATGTTTCACAGACAGTAAGTAGCAAAACTAGAATTTGGACCCTGGGTATGCCAGCTCATCTGATACCGAAGCCCATGCTCTAAAACCCTGCACTAATTGCCATTCTTATCTACCATTCACTGATTAAGTCAGATGTGCCATGCTTTGCATTGTGCACTTTGCACTCATTCCAGATGGACTCACGAAAATTCATAGAAGCTAAGTCACTCTCTAAGTGGTCTCACAGCCTGTGAATGATTAAGCTAAAGGTCAAATTCAGACCTATTTTCTCCAGGTGTACACTGGCCACAACATGCCTCTGTCTTTAGGAAGAATGTGTGCGTGTGTGTGCGTGTGTGTGTGTGTGTGTGGTGGGGGGGGGGTTGGAATGACTGAGAAACTGACAATTCCTTCGGTGCCCAATATTCCCAATGAATATGCAAAAATAGAGAGTTTCAACACTATTGAATTTTCAATATTTGGGAGCTTGTGTTTTATGTGTAACTGTGAAAACCCTTGTCAGTATCTTGGTTACTACATCTTTATTTATTTACTTTTTTCATAGAACTTCTGAATGTCATTTGGTCAAAATTTCTCACATATAAAAATTACCTTTACTTCTCTGAGGCTTTAATATGGGCTAGGATAGCCCTCTACAATTTTATCCCTAATATTTTTTATTAGATCAGTGAACAGTTTATAAACACTTATCCCAAGTCATTTTTTATTTCATTTTGGAAAAAGCAGAGAGATAAAAATCTATATTAGCCTAAATACTTAGCTTGTTCCCATTGCAGTATTTAAGAAACAATTCCTCTATCATATCAGTGTCGGCAGCTGCTGAGGTTGCCCACTAATGGGCTTTTGAGATAGCTTAAGACATTGCTCCCAGTGACACACATCCCTCTCCCATATACACACCTCTTGGTATTCACACCCTCTTACAGTATCCTCCCCTTGAGTGTAATCTGGGTCTAGTGACTTTTCTCTGAGGAGTAAAATATAGCTGAAATGATGGGTGCCATTTCCATGGTTACATTCTAAAACAATATGGACTTTCATCTTGCTAAAACACACTCTCTCTCTCTCTCTCTCTCTCTCTCTCTCTCTCTCTGCTGATATTCTCTTGCCCTCTCACTTTCTCACTCTGATGAAACAGGCTGCTATATTGTGAGATGCTCAATGAAGATGCTCAGTGAAGATGCCCATATGATAAGGATCCAAGGGAAATCTCTGGCTAACAGCTTGTGAGGGACAGACTGTGAGAGGGCACAGGCCAGGATGATATATACTAGGGGCCTGGTGCACAAAATTTTGTGCACTCGGCAGAGGTGGGGGGGTCCCTCATCCTGGTCTGTGCCCTCTCACAGTTTGGGACCCTGGAATCCATTGGGGCACACAGCACACGGCCTCTGTGTATGCTGTGTGCCCTGATTGGACCGATTTCCAGGCCTCAGCCTCGGGGGCAGAGCTGGCTCGGTCCCTCCGCCCCCGAGGCTGCCCAGTCGCCTGGAATCCATCGGGGCACACAGCATGCACGGAGGCCATGCCTCCGTGCATGCTGTGTGCCCCGATTGCACCAATTTCCAGACCTCAGCCTTGGGGGTAGCTGGCTCGGTCCTTCCACCCTGGAGGCTGCCCTGCCATCTGTAATCTGCAAGTGGATCTACTTCAGGCCTCTATCGCCAGCGCCCTGCTCCTCCCCTGGCGGTTGCAGCCTGTGCATTGCGTGGCTTCTTCTGGGCTGTGGCCTCTGCCATCTTGGCTGGGCTAATTTGCATACAGCTGCTCTGATTGGCTGGTGGGCGTGGCTTACCCATCCCGAAAAGATGGTTAATTTTAATATTACAGTTTTATTAGTTTAGATATATATCTATATCTATATCTATATCTATATCTATATCTATATCTATATATAATGCTTGGCCACAAAAAAAGAATGAAATCTTACCATTTGCTACAGCATTGATAGACCTAGAAGATATTATGCTCCACAAAAACTTTCAGATGGATAAATACAAGTATCATATGATTTCACCTATATGTGGAATCTAAAGAGCAAAATAAATGAACAAACAACATAGAAACAGGGATCAGACTGATGGTTTCTGTTTGATCAGATGGGAGGGGTTTTGGGGGCTGGGTGAAAAAGATAAAGGGATTAAAAAGTGCAAAACTGATAGTTACAGAATAGTTACAGGAATGTAAAGTTCAGCATAGGGAATATAGTCAATAATCCTGTCTAATGAAGAGGGAATATACTAATTGACCCTCATGCCATCACAAAGATGGTGGCACCCACGGCCAATAAGGAGGGAATATGCTAATTGACTGCCCTGCTCTCAAAGATGGTGGTGCTCACAGCCACAAGATGGCAGCTCCCAGTCCCCTCAACCCTGCCTTTGGAGTCCCCCAGTCCCTTCACCCCCCCCTGCTGCCTAGGGCTGGCCCAAGGTGCAGGCAAGCATCAGATGGTGGCTGCCTAGTCGCTCAGGGATGCTTTGAGGTACGGGTAACTAGGGCTGACTGAGGCTTATGCTGCCAGCAGTGGCAGCAGCAGAGGTGTGATGGGGCATTGACTTCCCCTGATCACAGGGTTGCTTCCTGCCCCTGAGGGATCCCAGACTGTAAGGGGACAAGCCAGGCTGAGGGTCCCCCCACTCCAGTGCATGAATTTTCATGCACCTAGCCTCTAGTCTTTTAATAAGTATGTATAGTGACAGGTGGATAGTGGGAATATCAGGGGGCCACTTTGTAAAGTTTTTGATTTTCTAATCACTATGCTATATGCCTAAAACTAACATAAAATAATATTGAATATAAACTTTAATTGAAAAATAATTAAAAAGGAGTCTAGATTGGTCATCAATATATCATTCTTAACAGATATTAAGACAGACAAGCCCTAAAATGCAGTGGGATAATATTGCAATGGGATGAATCTAGGTAACATTGCTAAAAGCAGTTTCTGTGAAGAAATAATTCTGGTTGGGATTGTTGAGGGTTGTTTTGAATGTGCCAAAAGCAAGAGATGGATGAGGCTTAATATCAAACAAGAAATAAAAAGATAAATGATAGTGTTTGGTCCCTGTAATAGGTGGAATAATCCCCCCCCCTGAAATGTCCATATCCTAATCTCTTGAACCTGTTAATATTTTAATTTACATGGCAAAAGGGCTTTTACAGATATGATTAAGTTAAGAAACTTAAAGTGGGGAAATTACCTTGGATTATCTAGGTCAGTGAAATGTCATCACAAAGTTCCATATAAGGAGGCTTATAAGGAGGGTCAGAGTCAGTGAAGGAGATGTGATGGCAGAAGCAAAGGTCAGAGTGATGTAGCCACAAGCCAAGGAATGTGAGCAACCTCCAGAAGTGGGAAAGTATAAGAAACAGACTTTCCCTTAGAGTCTCCAGGAGGAGACACTTTGATTTTGGTCACATTGACCTCATTTCAGACCTCCAACTTCCAGAACTGTAAGAAAAAAATTGTATTGTGTTAAGCCACTAAGTTGTGGTAATGTGTTACCACATCCATAGAAAATAAGAGTGTGGTGGGGGTTAGATCTAGGGCCCACGTTAAGGGATCAGACTTGGATGAGCACCTCAGCAACTCATACAGGGTAAACACTTGCCTACATCATCTCCAACTGGCTGATCAGTATAGCTGTGATTAGAGTCTAGAACCATATCAGACACATAATAGATGCTCAATTAAAATACACTGAATGAATAATTCATTTTAAGTTTTTATTACACTTTGATCTCATTTCTATTTTTCCAGCTTCCTCAGATACTCATATAAGTGCTCCAAATTTTAAAAGCTATCTTATTGCCTCTAAAATGTTTTTCATCTCATGTACTTTGCTGAGTGTCAAAAGTTAAAGTGTAGCCCAGCTGGTGTAGCTCAGTGGTTGAGTGTTGGCCCATGCACCAAGAGATCACTGATGTTACTCCCGGTCAGGGAAATATGCCTGTAGGGGGCGTGCAGGAGGCAGACAGTTGATGATGTTTCTCTCTCATTGATGTTTCTATCTTTCTCTCCCTCTCACTTCCTCTCTCTCTAAAAATCAATAAAAACATATTTTAAAAAGTTAAAGTGTAAAATAAAAGATGTGAAAACTAAAATTCATAAACTTCCTTTAATCTCTAAGGAAGAACTAATTTAAACTGGCTTATTCTCATTTCTCTCTCCCCTTAATGAAAGTTGATGTGAACAATTCAAGCTCCATTGAGATGAATTTGAAATGAGAACCTTTCTATGTGGGCTTAAGCAGCCCTGGGATCTGTCATTGCACTTTTACAAATTTCTTTAGAGGGAGTGAACAATAAAGATTAAAAGCAATAACCCTGCAAAGTACATATTGTAGCCAGACTTGAAAGGACACAACAAGCTCCTGCTCAAAGAGAAAAGTCCCTGCAGCCGAGTCTTCCATGCATTCATTTCTTGCTCCCACTGACATTCTTTGAAGAAAGCAACCAAGTCATTTAACTTGACATTCAAAGGAACCTTTGCTAATCATGCGGTCCACTGTGATAAAGTCAAAATGTGTGTGCGATTTCTTCCAGGAGTGGAAGAAGGGCCTAGACGTATTGTCTTTCTTCAGCCTAAACCATTCCGCCCGTGAGATATTTAATTTGAACTTAGTCATACGACTTGCTTCTTTTCCACTACTTTCCATGACCTCCTTCTCATCAACCTGTCTGAGACTGCCTGGATTTCTGAAGAATAGTGTTTTCAGATCATCTTTTCTTTTCCCAAGCATTTTATCCTATATTTTAGAAAATTACATTTTAAATACAATTCACATCTTCCGTCTCTTTCCTACCACTCCTGACATTTTCTTTCTTACTCTTTGTTTATGCCTTCCTACAGATGATAAGAATAAGAATTTGACATTATTAATCTTGACTAGAAATTTAAGCAAACTATTTTGAGGAGAGTGTAAGGTTTCTGGGGAAGGGGCATAAAGAGTAGATTTATTAAACTTTTAATTTTAAAACATAGAAAATTATTTTCAATATTATAATCAGATGATCATAAACTGCGTTTCATGATTCCTTAAACTGGTCAATTTTGTTCATCACTTAGGATTGCACTGTAGATTTCCATAGCAACTCTCCTTAATTGTCATTATGCCAATGTCGTAATTATCACAACCACAAAAGAAGACTGGTGGTTTTCTCAGTAGGGAAAGAAAATAACTATGGTCTAGGGAGGATCCAAGGGAGACAAATCATTCATACCCTTTCCACCTAACTACATCCTGAAGCATTCTCTACCAGTGTCACAAAAACTATTACCTATGAGTTTGTTGATTTTGGAAGCAGAATGAAATGAACTATTTGAGTTCACTAGATACCCTGAAAAAACACAAACTCTCCCATGAGCCTAGGTAACTATGGTTTTGGCTTTCATTAGGTTGTTTGCAAATGGTTACAAGAAACATATAGTGCATTTTAGAGGCTTTTCAGTTATTATGATTATTTGGCTCAAGAACATAGACAAAAAGTCTATTCATAAAAGTTGTTATCTTGATGGGGAAAATGAGACATTTTGGGGGTGCTAGCAATCTGAATCTAGTCACTACTCTTTTAATTTTCTTGTCCTGTTTACCCAAAATACTACTCGCATTTTAGAGAACCAATAAGCCATCCCCAGGTGGAGTTATCAGTGCTGGTGCCAGGCCAGGCCTTGAGATGTAATCCCACTGCCCCTATCCCAGCACATGGGGCTTTTTGCAAAGCCCGTGAAAGGTCTGGAAGTATGATCCATATTTAGGGAACAAAGAAACAAAAGGGGTATAAAGGGAAAGCTTCTTCCACATTGGGGGGCTCAGGATTTGGAGAGAAACAGATTCCCTTGAGACACTGTACTGGTACATGTGAAATGTCTGGAAACAAATGGGCTTTTTCTGTGCCTCTGGTACTCCTGCATAGTTGAGTTGCCGGATAAATTCTATAACAATCTACTGTGAATATCTAATGTAATAAAAGAGTAATATGCTAATTGCATCACTTTGCTACATCTCAAGCCACGCCCACCAGCCAATCAGAGCGACTATATGCAAATTAACCTAACCAAGATGGCGGCCAGCAACCACAGAGCTAGAGCAAATAGGAGGCTTGGTTAACCTTGTGATGGAGGAAGCTAAGGTTCCCACCTGCCTTGGCCAGCTGTGGCCTCTGCTCAAGGCAACAAAGTTTCAATTATAGAAGATAAATAATTCCAGATACCTGCTTCCAGCCAGCCTTACTGGGAGTTTGGGTTGCTGGGTGCTGTGGCTAGCCTGCAAACAGCCATCAGCCCTTTATCCAGGATGGCCCCACCCTCATGGGGTGAGAGTTGCTGCTGGCAGGCTTGGCCAGCCTGCATACAGCCATCAGCCCCTCACCCAGGCTGGCCAGGCACCCAAGAAGGGACCTCCACCCTGTAGGGACTGTGGCCAGCCTGCAAACAGTCCTCAGCCCCTCACCCAGGCTGGGCAGACACCCCAGCACAACCCCTACCCTGATCCAGGGCACCCATCAAGGCAAACCAGCCAGCCCCCACCCATGCACCAGACCTCTATCCTATATAGTAAAAGGGTAATATGCAAGTTGACCTTAACAGCAGAACCACTGGGAATGACTGGTCACTATGACACACACTGACCACCAGGGGGCAGACGCTCAATGCAGGAACTGCTTCCTTGTGGTCAGTGTGCTCCTATGGGGGAGCTCTGCTCAGCCACAAGCCATGCTGCCAGCTTCCAGCACAGCAGTGGTGGTTGGAGACTCTCTTGCCTCCTCAGCAGTGCTAAGGATGTCCGACTGCAGCTTAGGCCTGCTCCCTGCTGGCAAGTGGACATCCCCTGAGGGCTCCCAGGCTGCCAGAAGGATGTCTGACTGCCAGCTTAGGCCCAATCCCCTGAGGAGGGGGCCTAAGTCAGCAGGTGGACATCCCCCGAGGGGTCCCAGATTGCGAGAGGGCATAGGCAGGGCTTGGCTGAGGGACCCCCTCCCTCCCCCCCCTGTGAGTGCACTAATTTTTGTGCAATGGGCCTCTAGTTTTACATAAGCTTTGTATACTCTATATTTGAAGATGATGGTCTGCATAGCAAAAGAATCCATAACATGGTACAGACTAGAGTTTTCTGATGCCATGTTTTTCAAATGCTTCAGTTGATAAAATTGGGCCAGAAAGAGGCAGCCATTTTTGTGTAATAGTCTTTCCTTTGTTTTCATTATTAACGCTGCAACCGAGAAACGTGATTGGTTATCACTGAGGTTTTCAATTTATATGCCTCCAAAGCATCACTCTATCTGTATGATCTAGGATGGATGATTCTGTATTGTTCAAAAAATACAAACCTTTTTGAGCCCCTGCTGTGAGGCAGCCACTCTGCTAGCCCTGGTGGAGTTAGCGGTGGACAAAACAACCATGTTCCTACAGTCACAGAACTTACATTCTAGTGGTGGAAAATAGTCAACTGTGAATAATTATGTCATAAGACAGCTGCTAATAGCTGCTGTAAAGAAAAATGAAGCAAGATAAAGAGGACAGATACTAATATGAGTGAGGGTTATTTTCTATGGGGTGGCCAAGAGAAGGCCTCTCAGAGGAGGTGACATTTGACATTTGAGAAGTCTTAAAAGAAACAGCTTTTCAGTATTGCTAAATGCTCTCAGATCCCCACACTACTTTCAGTAAATCTGAAGATGAAACAAACATCTGCCAGATGAAAGAAGAAAAGGTAAAGACAGGAAATGCGAGTGATAAATCCACACCGATCCAATTCAGGGACTAATTTATGTTTCCAAAGCATGTTCAGAAAAGAAGTTAAAAAGAAATCCCCCACACTGGGACCCTTTGATGAATCACCAGTAGCTAATTGTTGCCGAGCATCCCACAGGCATGACATATCATTTGAAATCTGGGTGGATTTCAGAAGAGAAATGTTATTGCATTTAAACAATACCATTAGCCAATCTGATTTCACTTACTGGTATGCACTTTGTTCCAGCTATCTAGTCTAAAGATGAATTGCCCCATGATTCTATTGTCAAAATGACAGTGAAAAGAGAAGCATGTGGGTTGTAATAATAATGTGGTACATGTGTAGGAGGTCAGAGAAGCAACAGATTAACATTCCAGCGAAAGATTTCCCCTGGGACATCTCTTGAAAGTATCAGAGGCCAAAGATCAGGACACTGATAATGTGTCTGGCATTGGTGCTGAAATTGTTGTATGTATTTAGCTCTGCTGAGGACAGAGCTGTGTTCTTTTCAATTAGTTGATGAAATCTCTTCTTGAACAAAGAAGCCGACCACAAAACTGGTTCAGTGCAGCTGAGTGAATGGAAATGAGGTAGTGAGGAAATAGGAGTTGCTCACTTCTGATTAATAAAATAAATTTGAACATGTTTCCTTAAGAACACAACTAGATAATTACCACCCCTCCCAGATGCACACACTCACACAGGCACACTCGTATATTTAAGCCTTTCATGAGCATGACATTTCTTCACTGAATTTCAAACCAAATTCTCAAGCTTGCAACTTTTCTGCAAGGTGACCTAGAGGACTACTGGGGGCGGGGGGTGTGGGGAGGAGGCCTGTGGTCCTTTTTAACTGCTGCCAGTGGGGAGTAATGGGTGAGGGGAGAGCACGCAGGTAAAGACACCTGGTGTCGAAACCAGATTCCGTAATTTACTGCTGTGCGAAGAGAAGCTTCATTTTCCTTATTTTTAGAAGGGGGAACATATGCACAGCCCAAACATTTGTAAGCAGGTTTAACAAGATGATGTTTATGAAGCATTTGGTAAGCATGCAGTGAATGGAAGCTGCTAAAAGTCACTGCTTCTCTGTTGCACGGTTGGCGTACCTGCTGCCTAACCTTCTCCTGCCCCATTGATTCACATTAAGCGGAAAGGGCAAGTTTTGTTTATATTTCTAAATGTAAGCAGCCCTTATCCTTAAGAACCTTTGTCCACTTTGTTTAGAATTCTATTTATGTGTTTACTATCAAAAATAAAGATCTGAAAAAATAGGAAAGTATTTATTAGGAAATTTCAGGAAATAAGTAAAATACAAGTGATTTTCAAAGTGCAAAGGAAATATCACAACAATTTAGGAGGCAGTGTGCACAATGGTTAGGGTGTAGTTGCTGGATCCAGTGCCCAGATTTACATTGCAGCTCTGCTACTACAGGCTGGGTAACCTCAAGCAAGTTACTTAACGTCTCTGGCCTTGCCTTCTTATTTGTAAAATGGGCAAATAATAGTGCCCACATCATTGATGGAGGATTAACTAAATTTAGGAAACGCTCCAAACAAAGCATGTTACTATTTTATAATTTTTGATTACATAAACCATCATAAATGTAATTCCAATCACAAAAGTGTTTTAAGAAAATTTAATATTTTTCAGATGAAAGCTTCCATTGCGATTCATAATTCTGTGAGTGGTTGTGTTATTACATCTTTGCAGTAGGTCCTATTTCTTTAGATATACATAAGTGCCATACATAGCAATAAGCGGGCTTACTCTGAACTGTAAACCATTTGAGAGCACAAGTATTACTCTTCCCAGTAAGATCCCTGGATACTATCAGAGCAACTCCCTGAAAAAGACAAGAGTCTCTGTCTCCCACTCTGGGAGCCCCAATTCCAGCTCCGTTTTCAATTCCCTCCTTCAACATAAGCCGGGAGGGCTCAAGAGAAGACCGGCCTGGCAATCGGGTTAGGACTCAAGGACTCCAAAGAAAAGTTTCATGGAGACATAACATCTCAGTGTGGGAATGTATAAATCTCCTTTTAAAAAAAAATCTGGCCTCTTTTTATGACTTGGATAGCCAATGTTTGGGTAAGATGTTCAAAACCAATGAAGTATAAAACCTTGGGCAGAACTAATCTTTTTAAGGTTCCTAGACAGTGATGTCAAGTTCTCTTCTTCTCTTGACAATGATCACTTGGTAGTCTTGGAATCAACAATAAAATGGAAATGGAAGGAGATAGTCTGACCTGGGCCTTAAGAGGAGGCTGCAGAAGGCTTACAATTACCTGAGGAAGATGCAGGCTGACAGGCACCAGAGCAAGGAATTGATAGAGATTCAACAACTGCTTGATGAATGTCTCTGAAAAAGAGCGGTTTGAAGGACACAGGCAGAAAGAAATGGGAGCAAACATAAATGGCTTGTGAGAAAGAGCTGAATGGCCTTTACTGTTTCCTAAGAGACCGAATACCCTGTGCTGTGGAATATCGTTTCTCATAAACAGCTTCTGGAAATGCACTTTCTTACCAAAATTCAAAGCAGGGCCACAAATCATTTATAGGAGACAAAAAACAATAAGTAGTGTCAGCCCAGAGGAATATATTTTACTTTGTTCTGCCATGAGGAATTATGGTGTGTTGTGATGAGTGGAATATAAAGTAACATAAGTTGCCTGTTGACAACAGAGTTTGAAATTATAAAACGTAAAACCAATATATTTCTTGCACACTATGAAACAGCTGGGGTATTTTCATGGCTTCTGGCGGGATACCATGCCATCTCTCAAAACCCTATAATTCTGTAAGCACGTTAAGTGCATCCTGTTATTTATTTTGTTTGTTTACTTGGCTTCGAGGATTTCACAGGCAGTATTGCATCGAGTCAAACATAAAGAAAGTGATCAGCACTGAACTGTGCTGTCTTCAAGAATGTCCAGTCCTGGCTCTATAGATGGGTGGCTGGGACATTACGTTCAACGTGCCAGGGTACCTGGGCTGAATGCCATCTTTTTCCTGTAGGAAGGGGAAAAAAAATGACTCAATCCAAAATGCTACAGGAATGTTTCTCTCCACAGTCCATCCAGAATCTGAGCATTAAAGTTAAGTCTGTTATGAGGTTAACAGCCAAGGCGTTCGACTAAGACCATTTTAAAAGACAGATGGTGATAAGCAAGCCAACGCTTCTTACTTGCTAGATATTAGAGGTGTCGAAACTACTGACCCACATTAACAAGGGCCCTGACAAAAGGCAGGAAGCACAACTTTGTGCCCAGATTCCCACCCTAAACAAAGATTTATCACCTTCATTTTGGTTGCTTAGTCTAAATCCATGTGGTCAATCAATCAGTACAAAATACTTTGATTGCTTGCCTGTTTGGGCTGTTACATTTATTGGAGGTTTTATGTTTTAATCAAATATTACATTTCCAATGATTATTGATAGGCTGACTGCCTCTGATGTAGAATTGACTGAAAATTTGTTGGGGCTTTGGCAGCACAAGTGGTTAGTGATTGGAAGTGCAAAGGCGGCTGCAGATGGGCAGACTGGGAGGGGCCTCGGGTGAGAGTCAGATGATGCTGTGCTGGGGGATGGAGAGACCTCCTCAGGCTGACCCAGACTCCTGCTGCAGCAGAAGAGCAGAGACTCGGCAAACATACCCTCCCTGCTTCAGGCTGAGGCCTTTTCTTCCCCGTGCAGGCGGAGGAATTTTGTGAGGGTAAGCACTGCCCTTCACACAGCAGTTTGTCAGCTGTCAGCAGCTCTTGACATTACGAAATCCCAAAGCAGGGGTAGCCGGGATGCGGACGGACTAGAGAAGTGCCCAGTTGTTTGAGATGAAATGAGGAGACATTAGATGCTGCTTTTCAAACAAAGACCCAGTTTTTATGCTTAACACCACAAAGATAACTTGGTTTTCTGTTCTTATGATTAAAAAAACACCAAAAAAAAAAAAAAATCCCACCACCCTTTGTTCCTTTGAAGTAAGAGCAAGCTATGTGAAATGAATTTTAATCAGCTTCTGCCGATATCTATCAGCACACAGCATTTCATAGCGCAGATAATAAGAGTCTGGAGAAAATGACAGGCAGGAGGAAGGGAAATCTGGAGGTGGATGCCAGAGTTCGCGGTTTCCAGGTCAGCCGAGGGTTTAGGAGGCCTTTTGGGATGGCAGTGTGATTGGAGCGGAGGAAGGGAGAGCCTATTTTCAGCAGTGTAATTTTTTTTAAAAGAAAAAATACATTCAACCAAGGATGCAGGGGGTTAATTTTACTTGTTAAGATGTCCACCCATAAGGAAAATATATGCTGTGGATGCAGAGAACCTGTAACCATAAATGGATGGTATACAGCTCATTGTTCAAGGCAGTATTAAATATCATTTATTAATAAAGTTTATGAAGACCTGCTCCTCTAGGAAAGACAAAGCAGTTATGATTCCTTTTCACTTAGGTAAAGAGGAAGTCAAGAATGTACCAATAGAAAAGATGGCATGTCTTCCCAGAGACAGGATGTCAGAAGTGTAAACGTTAAAAAAAAATTGCAATCTGTAAAGAATTTTTGTTGAGGACCTGAGTAGGGGGTGGGGGAGGCAATGGTGGTAAAAGGACAATATGTAATAATTTCATCAATAAGGAAAAAAAGGAATTTTTGTTACTCTATTTGAGCCAAACTGTCAACAATTGCTGGGAAGCAGAATCCCGATGTATTGAGATAGGGCTCCAAAAAATAAAAAATAAAAAAATGGCAGCTTTCACTTAGTTTTATCAATTCCTATCAAAGGAGGAGACATAAGTGAGTTACATGAAATCCATTGGTGATTAGGGAGGTGGGAGAAAGCAAAGGGGGGAAATTTCTGGGATTGGATAAAAAGTAAAATGATGGACACAGGCTTCTTGTACATAGGTGGGCACAGGACAGTTAACAGTCAACAATTAACACGATGACAACAACAATGAGGGAATTTGTGGTTTCCAGCCCTGGTGCCATTAGTTGTGTCCTGAGAGTTTCAGAAAAAGGGGAAGTTACAAGCTACCCTAACATTTCACAGATATGTTATCTTAGATTCGAAAAGACAATAGGCTCAATAAAGGTCATGGATTTTGAGCTTTGTCATGGCCTAGGACATGACTACCCACTGTGAATTGCTTTTTTTAATTAAAGGTTTTGATTTCAGACCATCCTTTGTGGTTACTTTAGGTCTCTTGAGTTTGCAAGGCTGCCACGCAGACATTCTCTGAGTTATTCTCTGAGTTATCCTTTTCGGCCACATAAGACAGTGTGCATGACATCTGCAGGTAAAAGGATTGATGATGTTTGGAAAGGAAAGAGTACAGGAACCATGAGGGCTTGGTGAAAGGTTTAGGCTCAAGTATCCTTCTTAAGATACTGTTTTTGGTCCCACTGGTGTGGCTCAGTTGGTTCAGCCTCGTTCCATGCAACAGGAGGTCATCAGTTTGATTCCCAGTCAGGGCCTGGGTTTGTAGGTTCAGCCAATAGTTGTTTCTCTCTCATTAATGTTTCTATCTCCCTGCTCCCAACATTAATAAAAAAACATATTTTTAAGAAAGATACTATTTTTTTTTCTTTTTAAAATATATTTTATTGATTTTTTACAGAGAGGAAGGGAGAGGGATAGAGAGTTATAAACATCGATGAGAGAGAAACATCAATCAGCTGCCTCCTGCACACCCCCCCCACTGGGGATGTGCCCACAACCAAGGTACATGCCCTTGACTGGAATCAAACCTGGGACCCTTCAGTCCGCAGGCCAACGCTCTATCCACTGAGCCAAACCGGTCAGGACAGAAAGATACTATTTTTGTGTTGCTTTGTAACATTAGAGGATTTGAAAAGAATGTGAAAGTAACATGCCTTAACCACAAGTGTTGGAAATATAGAAGTAAAAGCATGAGATCCAGTTATTAATACTGGTAGCTGTTCTTGGATCCTGAAAAGACAAGTAAAAAAGCCAGGAGCAAGTTCAACAAACATCTCTATTGAGTGGCTTTTCCTGGTAAATTCTCCACTAGGTGAAACAAGAGTTATAAAGCATTGCATTGAAATTTATAACTGGTATAGCCCCCATTTCGTATTTGCCTGTGATTTATTGTTTCTTTTTTATTATTCTGTATCCTCCCACCCACCCCCCACCCCCGCCCCACCCCTTAGAGTTAGTTGTGCTGATTTAAAAACAAGTACATTTGGTTCAAGGTAAAAAAGGTGATGTGGATAAGAAAGAGCATGAGGGTAAATCAGGAAATCACAGGGCAAACCTGATGAACCGCCCTGGGCCTCTCTCTCCTCTTCTAGAGGGGAGGGCTTTCCTGAGGTCCTTTCTAGGACCGGCATTCTACAATGTAAATGTGCTCCTCATTATCCCAAGGGCACAAATCATCAGCGGTGCAAGAACAACGGAGGGTGGCCTTCTATTAGCTCATGCAGAGTGTGATAATAATTTTAATTGCATTTTGTTGTATTTCCTATTTATCTTGGAATAGAACTGCTATGTGTTAAGGCAACTGTGCAGGATGCAGCATCTTAAAAAATGATTGTTATACAAGGAAAACTGAATTTATTCTAAAATCTGGCATTAATCTCCTGCTAGGTAAAAGCATACTAAACTGAGGTTTACTAATTCTGGGTTCAGATTTTGCCCTCAGACTCTGGGCAAAGCTTCCACTTTCCATTACTTTAAAGTGAAGGGAGGATTTGAGTTTAAATGATAAAGTAATTGACTTCACAATCCTTTTTTCACAATGTTCTGAGAGAAAGTGGGGTGTAATGGAAAATGCTCATCTTTTTAGTCAGCGAGACCTGGACTTGAGTCACAGCCCTGCCAGTCACGGCTGTGTGACAACAGATGCCTTGGCTCTCTGAGCCTCTCAGCGTTCAGGATGACTCCGAGCATAAGGACTCATTTAAAGTATGAGAGGCATGCCCGTAACTGGAATCTAGGGAATGTCTATGATTATTATAGAGCCTGCTCTGATTTCCTTTTGACTCTGGGCTTGTAGATCCAAAGTAATTTTCATGGTTTATATACAATACTTGCCTGGAAAGAATCATCTTAATGTTCATCTTAAGGCAAAAGCCCTCTGATTTGTATGTTGGCATCTGAGTTTAAGTTGAAACCCCTATCAAATTCTTCCAGGTCTTGAGAGTCCTTGCAGACCACCCCTGCAATCTTGTGCACAGCAAAGAGCAAAGCCTAAAATACTGTTACTAACAGTGAACCTAAGGGGCATAGCTTCACCATAGCAGAGAATCCATTTAAGCCCAGACAGACACCTGAATAAACCAAGAAAATGAAATAGCTCCATAGAAAGTGTTCCTAACCTGCCCTCCCAGGGGTAAGTCAGATGGGCACACATCCTCCCATCTGTCTGTAACATCCATTTCATCTGAATTATGTAACAGATATACTCTCGAACCAAAACCTCTCCCACATAAATTCTGCACCATTAGCTAGAAAAAGAAAATGAGCTTCTAGAGGAAAACAATACTATGGTAAAAAGTTGCATTTTTAAATAGCTGAGTGTATTTTCATGCAGGCATTGGATTGGTAGTTTATTTTGAGGGAAGAAAAATAAAAAAAACAACAACCACCAATATATAAAATGATTTGATTTTAGTTCCATGTGTTTAAAATGTATCCTGGGGTGAGCACCAAAGCCCCACTGAAGCAAGTCCTGCTCCACAGGGTGTCTCCTGAGCAGCAGCCTCTTTCACTGTGGATGCAGCTGGTCTGAACAGCCAGTTGGCCTGAGGTCAATCCCGCCCAGTAATGCCAATAGCAATCAAGGCTCAACTACAACAGCACAGTGCACACAGCCCACACAGGGGCACACCTAGAGTGCCCAGCTCAAATGTCTGGGAAACTGAGCCACCGGGCCCTGTAGGACACCTACTACACAATTCCAGGAGACATAGCAGCTCTGCCTAATACATAGAAATAAACACAGGGAAGCAGACAAAATGTGGAGACAAAGAAACATGTCACAAATGAAAGAATAGAAGAAATCTCCAGAAAAAGAAATGAATGGAATGGAAGCAAGAAAACTATTAGATACAGAGTTCAAAACAATAGTTATAAGGTTGCTCAAGGATCTTAATGATAGCTTCAAGGGACTTAGTGAGACTTTCAAGGATCTTAATGAGAATTTCAAGATAGTGAGAATATCAAAGACATGAAAAAGGACCAGTCATAAATTAAGCATACACTAACTGAAATGATGGAATTAATAGTAGAAGATGCTGAGAACCAAATCAGTAATTTGGAGTATGAGGAAGCAAAAAGCACCCAATCGAACAACAAAAAGAAAAAAGAATTAGCCAGCATTTAGAATTGAAGGTCAGATAAAGAGCTTCACAACACACACAAAAAAGCTAAAGGAGATCATCACCACCAAATCAGTGTCACATGAAATGTTATAGGGTATTCTTTAAGAAGAGGGAAAAAAAATAGGAACAATAAAATGGCAATAAATAATTTATCAACAATTATTTTGAATCTAAAAATCAAAATAAATGAACAAGGAATCTAATGAACAGAATAAACTTATGAATAAAGTAGAACCAGAGGCCTGGAAACATTGAACAGTCTGATGAATCTCAAAGGGAAGGGAGAAGTGGGGATGGGATGAGATTATTCAAATGATTTATATGCATATCTACATAACCCATGGATACAGGCAATAGAGTGGTGAAGGCGTGGGGTGGGGTGGGTTCTGGGTGAAGGGGGAGTAATGGGAGGAACAAATGGGGACATCTGTAATATTCTCAACAAGCATTAAAAAATAAAATACATAAAGTGTATGCTAACTTATGTATTAATGACTTAGAAAATCAGACATGGAAGACAACAATGAAATCCTTTAGTCTATCATCATTTTGAGAGGAGAAAACTGCTTTAAATATAGTTGCCTTCACTTCACCTCCTTAAAGTTTCCCTTGTCCCTTGATTTACTTCAGACTTAATATTTTATATATAACTTGGTCACTAAAGTCAACATTCCACAAGTATTAAATGACTTATGCATTCATGTCAACATTCAGCTAATGCCATTTTCAAGTCGCTGCATGTTGACCACATATTTTAGGTGGCTAGAAACCTTAAAGAAATATCAAAGGATGAAATTTGAAGGATTCTAGATGTAAATTGGGCTTCTATATATGGAATATGCTTGACTATCAAGTGCTTAATTCTCTACCACTTTGAAAGTAAATTTATTAACCAATACTACCCCAATAACTTCAATTTTAAAAATAGTATAATTAATTTAAATATGTGAATAAATTAGCTCTTCATGAATGGGTATCTTACTAGTCATTTTCTATCCTTACAAAATGTACTATATTGGTTTATTGTAGTCAATATCCAGGGCTACAGATGAAGGCACATCATATATATTAAACATACTCAGTTTACCTTAATTTAAATGTTAGATGTGGCATGTGATTGCTAAAGAAAATAGAAGTTCCTAATGATATAAGATTGATTTATACTAGTGAAGATGCATTCTTTTATTTGGAACAAATGATTACTCTTTCTTTACTAAAGTTGCTGTTGTGCTTTCTCAACTAGGCATTTTAATTTTCACGTTGACAACCAAGTCAGAAAGAATCTATTATAAATGATCAAAGCATATACTTGATAGGCTAGTTTCTTAAAATGACAAGTAGGACAGTTTTGTGATAGAGGAAAGTTGATGTGTGCTTTAATCTGCACATTTTGATGCGCTGCACACCGCATTGCCTTCATTGAAATGGCATTTTGTTCAGAACACTTTCACTAAGTGTTTTCTCTTTAAACACTCTGTCAGGTAGAGAGATGCTCTGGATGGGATTTGTTACTAATGGTGCAGTAACTGTTTTATTACTTAACATATAAAGAAAAACATTTTTTTCTAATATCTGACCTTAAACTTTAGTTTAAAAATTAAAAGAGAAATGAAAACAGAAAAAAAAAAGAGAAAAAATAACATTTCCCTTTTGACTCTATTAATAGTTAGGGAATAATTATAACAAATGAAGTTAAAAATAACAACTATTTAACATTAGTATTCAGCGTTGTCCAAAATTGGAAAGGCCTGGTCCGGTGGCATCAAAGCATAAAACATCAGATGAATTTAAACAACTAGGCAAGCCAACCGCCTTAAGTGTCTAAAATAGGTAGGATGACACATTTCTTCATATTTCTAAAATAAGTCAATGTTCATGAAAAGGTTAACCTTTCATGACCTCCTTGTCCTTCCTAGTGGAACACTAGGACTTCTAGGGCTTATGTGGTTCAGAAAAATGGTGGTGAGGCCTCTGATTGGCAGTTCATGTTGGCTGCTGTTGAGTTGGTCACTTAGAATTAGGTGATTCTCATAATGGCAGTGACTCTGTTGGTATCATGGCAGGCTCAGCTCAAGGACTTTGTCCCATTTTCCAAGGGCATGGCATTTGCGGGTCTGGGAGATCTGAACAAGGCAGTGAATTCCTGCCAGTCACATAGCAGCAAATCCGCACAACTCCTGGGATCAGTCATTTGTCCCTCCCATTCAAGCCACAGGAACACAATTCACTGTCTCTTTGTAGTCAGATAACTCTTTCTTCTGACAATGTAATGTCAAGCCTTTTTATCCTCAGAAAATCCTAGTACCTTTCTATAAAAAGCCTGCCTGCAGTTATTTTCAAAATATCTAGCAACATGACTTTTTCTAGTCTCAAAACACAAAAGCTTTAATTCATTCCTGGTACAAGGTTGCAGAGAACCCACCAGCCACAGCCCTGTCTCCATCTCTGGGTCAGAGCATCATTGTGTAATTCTTTGAAAACATGAAGCAAGAGAGAAAAGGCAGTAAGTGAGTTCTTTGTCATTAACTCCATTCCATGTCTATCTCAAGGCATTTAACAGAGGAAAAACTATAGGGAGAGGAAAATCTAGTAGAAATCAAGGGATACCAAAACAGAGTGAAAAGGTTAAGAATTAAAATGTGAGTTCAGAGCTTATATCAGAGAGTCCCACTACAATTGGGAAGAGAGATACCAAGAGATTAGCTCGGGCTCAAACACTATTTTTCTCCTTAGATCTCTTCCCCAAACAAAATGGAGCAGGCTACTTGCCCCTCCCACACACTCCCCCCCTCCCCTCAGGTTTCTTTCTTTGCTGGGACAACAACAAAAACAACAGCTACATTTAATTGAGAACTGGCTATGAACCTAGGCACTATACAAAGCTAGGTGCTTTACATGCACTACTTCCTTTAATCTTTACAAAAGCTCTATGAGGTAGGTCTATTATTTTTACATTATTATGGAGCTTTTGGCTTGAACTAAAAAAGACGAACAACAACAAAAAACTGCTATTCAAACTGACTATGTAATAAAAGAATTATAAAGGTAGAGCAGGCTTCAGGTTTATCAGGTTCCTCAGGAGCATCATCAAGGAAGTTCAGTCTCTCCATCCTCCTTTGACATGTTGGCTTCGTCAGAAAGTCCATCACCTTCATGGTCACGAGATACCTCCCACCAGTGATAAAGCATAATTCCTTCTGCACATGCAACAGAACTAGCCACTCTTCTGTATCTTATTGACCCCAAATAGTTCAGGCCTGTTCATCCATGAAACAATTACTGGCAAAGAGCTTGCATGACAACAAATATCTTAGATGAATCATTGAAAGTCGAATGATGTTTGCAATCCAACCACAACGACCACTGTGTGCCCCATTTTACACATGAGGGGACCGTAGAGCAAGACAGTTAAGGGATTTGCCCAAGATCACATAGTTATAAGAGGGAGATGCAGGTCTAGTAACAAAGTACATGTTATTAACCGTGGTTCGATAGCTCTTGGACGCATTCTGAAAGTGGGAGAGGGGTTCTCAGGTTCTCAGAACCCAAATTTAGGTGCTTATTTATGAGACAAATAAGAAAGATCTACCAAAAATCACCTTGTTCTTTCAAATATGAGCAGCTAAATGGATAAGATTACTATGTAAGGGGACTCTAGGATATTGTAATTGTGGCATTTGAAACAATTTTGAATTTTTGTATGTACTTATTACAATCAAATGTGAGACATGGAAGGTAGAGTGAAAATTACAACCAAGGGAAAGTCTAACAGTTGGTTACTCAGCTTTCTTTGAAGCAAAGATTGCTTGTGAACAACTACTTGTTTCTTTTCTGTGTTTACTACTGAATTCATTCTTGTCACGTGAATTGCACTGCTTCAAAAACAAATGAACAAAATATTTTAGCAGAATGTTTTCTTTATTTTCCTTCCCTACTTCAAAAGACTCAAAGTACCCAAATAAAACTCATTATTCAAATTCAAATCATTTTTAACAGGTCGTATAAATGACTGATTCTATTAACTACTGAATCAATAAAGTAGAATCTCCTTCAGTACACTGGGAATTACGTGATGGATCTTTCTTTTTCATCAATAACTCTGAATAGCTCTGTGTTAATAAATCCTTCATATTTCTCATCACAGTAAGTAGGAAGACTAGAGGAACCTCCCAGATCTGTGATGTGATTTACTGTCTATGTGAATGTAGGGATAAAGAGTCAAAGAAGCTTCCCCCTAAATGACGAGAATGGGACTCATTAGAAGAAATATAATTATTCTGAATAAACAAAAATCAGTCTTTCTTTTTTTGTTATCTTTTATCATTCCTTCTTTATGTGATTCATAAAAACTCTATGTTCTTAATGATTTTCATTTTTTCCTAATTTCTTTCTTGAAAACCCTAAAGGAATTGCATTTTTCTTCTCTTTCCCTATTTTATTCATCCATCCATCTTCTTTGTATGCTGTGAACAGATTATAAATTAGGGTTCACAGATTTTTTTTTATAAATGCCATGTCAACAAAATAATTTTAAATAACTTCTAGTGTATTTATTATTCTGTGATATTTTTAAACAATTATCCTATTTGATAAAGTATATGTATTTGAAGCGTCAGATAGAATGATAGGATTTTAATGTTGAGATGGTTTCCTTTATATGTGTGTGCATAATCTGAACAGTTAAAACTCATGACAAAATTAGTATCTTCCAGGGATTTTAACTTGGCTTGTTTATTGGTGACAAGAATCTCCGCGGTTGATGGAAAAGAAGGAAAGCTGAAAAACCTGGTTGAGCACACAGTTAAATTTATTTGCTAATGAAACTAAAAACAAAAAGACTGTCTTACTAACATTTAGAAATGTCGATCTCTTTTTTATTTTGATCATTCTCATGTCTATGAATGGTATCCCACTGTGGTTTAATTTACTTTTTCTTGATGACTGATGATATTAAGCACCCTTTTCATGAACTTTGTGACCATTCACATATTCTTTTGTGAAATCGGTAAATTCTAGCTTATTTTTGTATTATTTGTCTTGTTATAATTGATTATTAGAGCCTGTTAGGTATTCTATTTTTTATATTCAGATTATTTTGCTGCAATTATTTTTTCCAGTTTATGGCTTGCATATTTATTTTTAATGGTATCTTTTGATATATAGACAAATCTATATATTGTATCTATATCAATTGCATCTTTATGAGGAATACTTTTTACATTCTGACTAAAACAGTTTTGTGTATCCCAAGGTAATAAAGATATTCTTTAATATTTTCTTTAAGGAGCTTTTTGGTTCTGAGCTTCACATTTACCACTATGACCACCATAAATTAATGTGTATGTGAGGAATGAGGAATGGATTGCAGTTCATTTCTAATTGTCCAGCAACATCTGCTTTAAAAGACTTTTAGTTCACTGAAACCTTCAATTTGCCACATGTGTGTCTATTTCTGGAATTCAAGGAGTCTTCCACTAATCTTTTGCCTAACATTGTTTTGAAGTGTACAATTTAGATTGTCCTAGCTTTATAGGTCATAAATGTTATAAGTTTTTCAAATTATTTTTAGGTTGTTTTGGCTATTCTAGTTTCTTTGCATTTTGTATACATTTTAGAACCAGCTTGTTTATTTCTCCCCCCAAAATCAACTAAAATATTGCTTTGAAATTATATATTGATTTATGAAAAATGAACATTTCAATTCTACCCATCTGATTATATTTGTGTCTTTCCATTTTAAGTAAATATTCTTTAATGTCATTAACTAATAGTGTGTTATAATTTCAATAAAGAATTTTTTCATATTTTTAGATTTATTTCTGTATTTTGATGTTATAAATGCAATTGTTATTTCAATTTCATTCTTTAATTGATTACTGCTATAGCATAGGAATACAAATGATTATTGTGTACTGATTTTTATTCTGAAAATTTATGTCTTGACAAATTAATTTGTTTACCAATATATAATGTCCTTTTTTCCTCATAATTCTTATTGTCTTGATATTATATATATAGCCATTAGCTTTTTAGGTTTTTTAAAATCCTTACTCAAGAACATGTTCATTGACCTTAGAGAGAGAGAAGAAAGAGTGAGAGAAAGAGAGACAAACATCAATCAGTTGCCCCAACAGAGGATTGAACCCATAATCTGGCTATGTGCCCTAACCAGGAATTGAACCCAAAATCTTTTGGTGCACATGATTATGCTCCAATGAAATGAGCCACCTGGCCAGGACACCATTAGCTTTTTATATTTAGCATTTATATGGCATGTATTTTTTATATTGTTTTACTTCTACCCTATCTGTGTCTCCTGTAGACAGCTCACAACTGAGTAATTGGGTATTGCTTTTTAATGTAGTTTACTAATTTCTAGCATTTAAGAGAAGCATTTAATCCTTTTTTAATTTATATAATAATTATTATTGTTTTAATTCCTGAAATTTGTATTTATTGCATGTTTATTCCATTGTTCTTTGTGTCCTTCTGGCCTTTTGGGGGAAGAAATAATATTGTTGAAAATTTTATTTTATTTATTGTATTAATTTTTAAGCTACAGATTTTATATGTCATTTTAGATCTGAATATAATATGCATTTTAATTATCATATTTTTCTTTCAAGTAATAGTATACTAATTCATAAATAATATAAAACTAACTGTGTAGTAATATTCCATGTACACCTCCACCCTTTGTGTTCTTATTTTGCTTCTGTATATGTTAACAATTTTATGATGCATATTATCATTTTTTATTTAAACACTTATTTTTTAAAAGAAATAAGTACATATAATAAAATATAAAATAATTAAATGAAAAGCTCTTGAGTTCCATTTGGAATCAATCTTTCAGCCTAACAGATTTTTATCTTCATTTCATATTGTGAAGTTGCCTGGAGATAAATTATTTCAGCTTTTTTCCTATCTAAGAATATCATTATGTTGCCTTCCTTTTGAATATTTTTGCTGGATATAAAATTATAGGTCGACAGATCTATTTTGTTCTTTCAGCACTTTCAAGATATCTTTTTTTTATCTTCTGGCCTCCATAATTTCTACTGAGAACTAATCCATCCTCTCTCTTGATGTTCACTTTTACACATCTTTTTTTCTCTGACTATTTTATCTTGCGTTTTCAGTAATTGACTATAATGTGGCTTTCTCTGTATTTATCCTCCTTGAATTTCCTAAGTGGCTTGGATCATTCATCAATTTGATGAAACTAGTAGTTCATCAAATACTCTGCCCCATTCTCCCTTTCTTCTCCTTGAATTATTTCATATTTTCCCAAATGTCTTCAATGTTCTTTGCTTTACAAAAACATGTTTGTTTCTAATATTTTATATTGACTATTTCAAGTTTACTTAAAACTTCCTCTGCAATATGAAATTTGCTTTTAAGTTCATACAATAAAATATTCCTGATGTTATATTTTCATTCTAGCATTTCTACCTAGTTTAATTTTTAAAAATAGTTTTTGTATTTCTGCTAACATTTCCCATTTTTGCAAATGTTGTACACCACTTCTATATCTTTTATTATGTTTTTATATTTTTTATAGATTTCAGAGAGGAAGGGAGAGGGAGAGAGAGAGAGAAACATCAATGATGACAGAGAATCATCAATTGGTTGCCTCCTGCACGCCCACACTGAGAATTGAGCCTGCAATCTGGGCATAAGCCCTGACTGAGAATCAAACCTTGACCTCCTGCTATGACTATCAACCATTGAGCCATGCAGGCTAAACATTTTTATCATTTTTTAGTCCATGTATTTCAAAAGCAGAATCTTATGATTTCAACATATAGACCATCTATGGATCTATTTCTATTGACTATTTCCTCTCTTGACCATTTTCTTGTCTTGTAATCTGTAATATATGCCAGACATTTTAATAAGAGAAGAGTAGAATCTAAAGCAAATAATATTTACCTCCAAGAAAGGTACAGATTCTTTTTCTGTCAGTCTACTGGAGGTGAGTGAAATGACTGGGTTAGCTGGGTCTGGACTTTGTGCTGCTTTAGTTTGACTCAGTTCACCACTGGCTTGAAATATTTTGAAGGGGCAGTTAAAACTTTCTTATCAACAGGAACTTAGCACTGACAACATTCCAGAAATCTGTCTATGCTTCACAGCCAATCCACCAGCTTTCAGAGTTGTTGAGATTGTCACCATATTTCAAGGCTCAGTTATAAGATCTTGGGATTTCTCTCTTGAGTCTCTTTGCTCTCTAGTCTTAATACCGATTAACTTTCTGTGCCTTAGGAGGTAGTTACAACCTACCTCCAACTCCTCTATTCTTTAGATAGGTAATGGCTATACACTTACAAAGAGCCTTAGTGCCATAAAGTGGTGCCTCTTAGCTCTCCTACTCACTCTCAGGATTCAATAATAAAAGCCTCGAGTTCCCAGGCAGAGAGAGTGTTCTCTGAGCTCTCCTTTTGGGCCCATGATCTTTTGTCTATCAAAGTCTATATTTCACAAACAGGTTTATTCTATCTGCTTAATTAATATTTATCCTAGCAGGATGCATCTCAAAATTTTTATTTCAAAATAGCATAACATTACTATTTTAGAGAAAATCTGTTTTCAAAAATCATGTAATCCATAAAAAGACAGTTTGATAGTACATAGTCCAGTTGAAACTAGTTTTATTAGGTGGAGTAGAATGCATTAAATATCTTTATGTTAAATACTCTAACTTTATAGCTTAGATAGCTTCTTGGTCTAGTGGAACTCTGTCCAATGTAATTCTGGGATATATTCTTTGCTTCTTTATCACTTACTAATGAACCTTGGGAGTATCATGTGACTTTGTTGCTTCAATTTTCTCAGTCTGTTCATTGTCCATTCCAGGGAGAAAAGTGAGAATTAATAAGTCTCTAAAGTACTTTGAAAACTTTTCAACAGTACTATGTAACTCTAAGCAGTCATTGCTATAGACATTTTTTATTTCTAAAATTATTTTTATAATAAAAAAATTCATAATAGTCTTTTCAGTTGAATAGTACTCATGACCATTCCGATGAGGACTATCTAATGATTCGTGGATTTATCTTCTTAATATCTAAACAAAACACTAATAAAATGCAAAGGCTCATTTTGATTTTGGAATGTAACGATACCTACACCTGGGGGCCTGCATACAGCTTTTAAAATCTTGAAAAGAAAATGCAGTTTATAGAATTCTTGCTGGATGTAATAGTCCATTTGAATTAATAGCAGTCCATGGAATTTCCCTTGCAATTTGCTCTATTCTGACTCAAGGGAAAGAAGAAACATCTCTGTCATCATGGAAAATGTAGTGTGGCAGGTGGTCATAATGCATGATAACGGCTCTGTTCCCTTTGATGACAAAATTATTAAAGTGCTTGCGTCCCAACACAATAGGGCCATTGAGTTGGCTCCTTTTCATAAGCCTTTCTAAGTATACCAAGGAGAAAAATCAAGCTCTAAATGGACATATCCATTAATGAATTTCCTAAAAAAAAAAAAAAAAGAAGCTACTTTATAAGTAGGACATTTAAAACTAAGTTAGCAGTGAAATTAAACATGCAAAGAGTATTTATGGTCCCTTCTACAGACACCAAGAATCTATAGTGGCTACTTGAACACACTGTGATATATATATGTGCACCGGGCCCCTAGTATATATAAGGGGCCCGGTGCACAAAATTTTGTGCACTCGTGGTCAGGCCAGCCTTTTCCTGCTCCCTGATCCTCGGAAGGGACCTGGGAAGCCGCCAAGAAGGCCACCAACTCTTTCCCACTCACCCGTTCCCTGCTACCTTCCTTTCCCACTTCCCGGTGCCGCCAAGGGGTCTGGGGAGCTGCCAAGCAGAACCCCGGCCCCTGTAGCCTTGCTTTCCTGCTCCCCAATGCCCCGCAAAGGGCCTGGGCAGCCACCAAGCAGGTCACCGACCCCCTGCCACCTCTTTCCCACTCCCTGGCCCGCCACCTTGCTTTCCCACTTCCTGGTGCCCTGCAAGGGGCCTGGGAAGCCCACCAAGCAGGCCACTGACCTCCTGCTGCCTCTTTCCCACTCCCTGATGCCCCGCAAAGGGCCTGGACAGCTTCCAAGCAGGCCACCGACCCCCTGCCACTTCTTACCCGCGCCCTGATGCCACACAAAGGGCCTGGGAAGCCCACCAAGCAGGCCGCCGACCCCCTGCTAACTCCTTCTCGCTCCCCGATGCCCTGCAAAGAGCCTGGGAAGCCCACCAAGCACCGGGCCCCTAATATATATATATATATATATATATATATATATATATATATATATATGTAACTCTACCTAAAAATCAGGGCTGTGCTGTGTGGCCATCCTCCACATTGCTCATCTTTGCCCTAGGGGTACTTTACTAATCTTTGTCAGTAGCGAGGCTTCTTTTGAATTCTGCTGTGTCCTGGCTTAATGATAAATAAGTATATTTTTAAAAGTCATGTGAATCTTCTATTCTCAAAGCAACATTTTAGAGTTGCAAGAACCTTAACATTTTGTTAAATCATTAAGAACTATTCATATCTAATATAATAAAAGAGTAATATGCAAATTGACCATTACCCGAGACACCTAAGTCATGCCTACCAGCCAATCAGATCAGCTGTATGCAAATTAACCCAGCCAAGATGGAGGCCAGCAGCTACGGAGCTAGAGCAAACCAGAGGCTTCTGTTGCAACTGCCTGCCTAGGCTGGCTGAGCCTCTGCTCACAACCACTCCCACCAGCCAAGCCATGCCTCCCAGCCAATCAGAGCGGCTGTATGCAAATTAACCCAGCCAAGATGGAAGCCAGCAGCCATGGAGCTAGAGCAAAGCAGAGGCTTCTGTTGCAACTGCCTGGCTAGGCTGGCTGAGCCTCTGCTCAGGGCCAGGCCCACCAGCCAATCAGAGTGGCTGTATGCAAATTAACCCAGCCAAGATGGAGGCCGGCAGGGCGGCTCTGCACTGGGAGCCTCTGTGGCCAGCACAGCTGTGCCAGGTATGTCAGCTCAGTGGGTGGGGGTCCGGCCTGGGGCCTCCTCAGGGCATCCAGGAGCACCCGTCTCGGGTCCACTGCCTGGCTCTGCCCCATGGGGTCCTCCCCAGGGCATGCAGGAGTGCGGGGGCCTCTGTGGGGTGTGCAAGAGCAGCGGTCCTGGGTCTGCTGCCTGGCTCTGCCCCCCGGGGGCCTCTTCGGGGGCGTGTGGGAGCACCCGTCCAGGGTCCGCTACCTTCATCCACCCCCCAGGGGCCTCCACAGGGCGTGCGGGATTGTCTGCTGCACAGTGTGGAGAATCCGAAGCCAGTCTGATGCCTGGCTCCATCCCGGGTGTGTTTGCTCAGCAGCAGGGCCCCACCGAGGGATCCTGCACCAGCGTCCGCCCCTGGCTTGCCACCCAGCTCTGCGCCAGGTGTGTCCCCTCAGTGGTGGGGGCCCACCAGGCATGTGCGATCGTAGGCCTTCCAGTGGGAAATGTCTAGGCCTGCACTCACCAGCCCTCCCACCCCCCAGTGCACCAACCCTGAAGGGGCTGTGGGCAGCCTGAAAATGGCCCTCAGCCCCTCACCCAGGCTGGCCAGGCATGCCAGCAGGTGGACATCCCCCCCCCGAGGTGTCCCAGACTGCAAGAGGGCACAGGCCAGGCTGAGGGACCCCCACACCCCAAGTGCACAAATTTTTGTGCACCGGGCCCCTAGTTCTCCAATAAAAAATGCACTATATCAGAGGTCTCCAAACTGTTAGGATACACTTCCATTAGTAAAAGGATGTTGAGCAAAATTCCCCAATACATATATGTTTATTTATAAATATATTCACGTCCTATCATTAACTAGTAGCTAGCAGAATATACATTTAGGGTTATAGCCATCCTTAATGATGATATGCCTTCACCTGTATTTGAAAAAATCCTCTTAATAATTTCATTTTTGTTGTCTAACTACTTGTCAGATATTTTTATGTTTGGCTTATTTGTTTTTTTCATGAACACTGGCTGTCGTTGAGCCTATGTGAAAAATAATGGTGACAGCTCTGCCAATGTCTAGTTGTTTGCTTGTGCTTGCATTATGAGTTACACCTTGACTCTGTGGGTTTCTGTCAGGATCTTGTAAAGTCACTTGTACTTTTCAATGAAGAATGGTCTGGTATTGAAGTGGATAGTATCATGCATAGACTTCCTAAACCAGGCACACATACACTATGATATGTTAAATATTTGAATAACATATGTGATATATGACACTGTGAATACAAACTGAATTAGAGGCTCTAGTTTATTTTACATGCTAGATATTAAGAAAAAATGTCTTGCTTTTAGATAAAAAGAAGGAAATCCTAACACTTTCTGTATTTCTTCTTGCTTACCCAGTGGGTTGTGTACCTCCCCACCACCATCTTTGGAGCTCACTGGCTTAAATGACTCAAATTTGGAAATAGAAATATAGAATATGATTAATGGAAAAGGGAAGTACTATTAATCTGCAAATACATCATACTCCAAGTAAAAATCAAATTGAAAATCAAGAAAGGAAGACAGCCCAGTCAAGAATCAAATGATATTAATTTGTGGTGATTTTTAAAGAGACATTTTTTTTCCACAAAAGAAGGAACCAGAGTAACAGGATAGGGAGCGGTGAACCCAGGAGCACATAAGCGGCATGCAGGAGCGTGATATGGGCTGACAACAAGTGCATAAAGATGGAGAGGAAAAAACAAGTCTGCTAAAGAGAAGACATTTTGGTAAAAATCAGAGTTAGAAACTCAGTGGAAATTAAACTGGCGAAGGAGAGATATATTCTAATTATAAGTGGGCCTAAGAATATGCTTTCATTGTAATGATCTACTCTATAAAAGCAAAATAGTAAACTTAACCGTTTCTCTGAGACGGGGTAAGCCATGCCCACCAGCCAATCAGAGCAGCTGTATGGAAATTAGCCTAGCCAACATGGAGGCCGCCACTCACGGACCTGAGTAAACGGCAGTTTCCATTGCGGCAGGAGCGAAAGTGAAGCTGCGCCCGCTCCGCTTAAACTGGCTCTAGCGAAACACAGATTTGAAACAATGTAACAATCATAGAATCTTCGGGAGCTGAAGGACACAGCAGCCCGGGCCTAACCAGTAAAAGTAACAATTGTTTCATTACAGACGCTGCAAGGTGAAGCAGAGAGGAGGCTTTGTTAGTTAGAAGGCTGCTTTAAAGAAACAGTGTATCAATTATAGAAGATAACCCCAGGCCTTAAAGGAACAGCATCAATTATAGGAGATAAACCCCAAAAACCTGCGTCCAGCCAGCCTTGCTGGGACGTTGGGTCAATGGGAGCTGTGGGCAGCCTGAAAGACCCTCACCCAGTCTGGTCAGGCATGCCAGCAGGTGGACATCCCCTGAGGGGTCCCAGACTGAGAGAGGGCACAGGCCAGGCTGAGGGACCTCCCGAGTGCACAGAGCG